>RJWH01001825.1:208306-308326 GCA_004363575.1 Solenodon paradoxus
CCCCCCCCCCCCCCCCCCCCCCGCCGTCGTTTCCTGTTAATCATCTCAGTTTTGTTGCAAGTGTCCAAGATTTGGTTTTCTTTCATCTGTTCCTTTGTTTTGTCGATTTACTTCCACCTATGAGTGAGGTCATCTGGTCTCTTTCTTCTTTTGACTTTTTTCACTTAGCATAATTCCCTCTAGGTCCATCCATGTTGATTCAAATGACAGGGTTTCTTCTCTTCTAAGGGCTGTGTAATGTTCCATTGTGTATATGCTCCACATCTTCTTTATCCATCCATCTGATGCTGGGCACTTAGGTAGTTTCCAGTTCTTGGCTATAGGGTGCAGTAAACATGGAGGGGCTTAAATCCCTGTGAACGGGCGCTTTTGTACCTTTTGGGTAAATAGCGAGATGGCATGGCTGGATCATATGGGATTTCCATCTTCAACTTTTTGAGGAATCTCCAAACTTTTCCATAGGGGTTGGTTGTACCAATTTGCACTCTCACCAACAGTGCAAAAGTGTTGCCTTTTCTCCACATCCTCACCAACATTTGCTGTTTCGACTTTTGGATAATAGCCGGTCTCTCAGGTATAAGGTGCTACCTCAGTGCTGTTTTGATTTGCATTTTCCTGATGACCAGGGCATAGGAACATCTTTCATGTGCTTTTTGGCCATCTGTGTTGGAAAAATGTCTCTCTAATTCCTCCCCTGATTTTTTAGTTGTATTGTCTACTTTTTTTTTTTTTTGGTTTTTTGGTTTTTGAGTTTTATGAGTTCTTTGTATATTTTAGATATTACGCCCTTTTTAGAAATATAAAATGCAAATATTTTCTCCCAGTTAGTGCCTTTTGGTTTTGGTGATGTTTTATTTTGCTCTGAAGAAGCATTTTAGATTGATGTAGTCCCAGTTGTTTCTTTTTCTTTTTGTTTCCTATGATGCTGGAATTGAGTCCTCAAAGTCCTCTCTAAGGCTGAGGTCATGGAATCTCTTTCCTATGTTTTCTTGCAAACATTTTAGGGTTTCCAGTCTTATGTCTAAATCTCTAGTCCATTTTGTGAGTGCTGTTAGTGATCTAGCTTCATTCTTTTGCATGTGGTTGTCCACTTATCTCAACACTGTTTATTGAAATGATTTTCCTTTCTGCATTGTATACTTTTGGCTCAGTAGATGAACTGACTTTATGTGAGTGGGTCAGTTTGTGGTGATTCAGTTCTTTTCCACTGATCTGTACCTCTGTTATTATTCCTGTACCATACTCTTTTGATCACTGTTGCTTTTTATTATAGCTCAGTCTCGGAGTGTAATCCCTCCAGATTCATTCTTTTTTTTTCTCATAATTACTTTGGTCAAATATCTCTTTAACAACTAATTTTATCATTTTGTTTTTAAATAATTATTAATTTTCTCAATCCTACAAAAAACAGAAAGTCCAAACTTTATTTTTGATGTGAATAAGTAACTGCAAAACTAACATGAAAATGAAAATACAGAACTTTAAAAGACAAAAGATGTAACAATTGTCAGGTAATGACAAAAAATACTTCTCATCATTCAGTTCACAGCTCTGCAGTCATTCATTTGACTGAGACGTCACCCAGAAAAAAACCAAAGTATTTTGCAGTCACTGCAATAACATGAAAATACAGCACTGGGCTGGCTCGGAGGCCTCTCATAAGTGGTAATTTGATTGCGTAGTGTGGCATTGTTAAATGAGTCTTTTTTATTTTGAGAATTTTGAATGACGGGAGATGGTGACAATTCAAAAAAGAATCATTTTGCTTTGCTACCTGGCTATCGAAATGATCTTTCTATGGCATAGGTATTGCTTTTATTTTTTTGAAAGCTATGGTTTTTCACATGGTTACTCTCTCGGACACTGCAGAAGGGCCAAGCGTCTGAGAACCTCCTGCTATCCTGTGTTCCCTTGCACTCCTGTCCCACAGGGCCCCGGATTTCACCCTGGTAGGGAGAGTATTCGCTTTCATAATAAGAGTGATAGAAGCTTCTGCGCCTTGCCCTTGATGTGACGTTGGCATGTTATTCCAGGGCTTTTGTGAGAATTTGCCCGGTACATCCATGCCGGAAGCCTCCAAATTTTGTCCGTGTAGTTGAAGCAGAGTTGTGCTGCTTCATTGCTTTCATGGGTCCACAGGATGCTCTCTGGTCTGACATTTTGACCATTTCATTTTTTTTTCCCTTGGATGAAGGGCTGTTTTGTTATAACTCAACAAACATCCTCTGTCCGCCCTTGTGGGTCGGTTGTCTAAGAATTCCAGAGTTCTGCAGCTGTCTCTAGAATCGCCTCCACCCTGTACTGGGTGGGGGTGAGCGCCCTTTGCTCTCTGTGGGTGAGTGGTCTCGTCGGACCTGAGAGAGCTTGCTGGAGGATGGGGACTAACAAAGAGTGGGGGCCTGTGGTTTTGGACTCTGGTCTTCCAACATGTTTGCATTCATAGTTGCTAAAGAGAATGTTGGAGAATGTTTTTTTGACCCCATGCATCTTTTTTTTTTAAACATCAGTTGTTTTCATCAGATGAGTGTAGAGTTGGAGATATAATTTCTGATACATTGTAAAAAAGAAAAGAAATGTTTCACGCCTTTAAATGTAACTAGTAGGCTCTACAGTATTGTGATAATCTAACCTATTGCCATCTATTTAAAGATACATGAGGCGCACCCTGGTGGCTCAGGGGACTTGACACACAGACCACATGAAGCCCAAGGACTTGGGTTTGCAATTGGGGGCAGGGCACAATAAAGATACATGAATAAGCTCTAATTTGGTTGCGTCAGAAATGTTTATTTCCCTTTTCATCTCCGTGAAGTCATTGAATTACACTTCCTCCACAAAAATGTTAATTTCATTTTTTTATGCTTGAAGCCTTGTATTGATTCTATCATCTCATTGGAAACATATGTATAGACATTGGAATTGCTGGGTTTCCTCTTCTCCAGGTCTCTACAATGTTAATCCCCCTTTCAATTGCAGTGCTACAGATATTTGTATAAATTAATCAGAACAAGCTCACACATTTGGAAAGATAATTGAACAGAGAAGGTAGAATTTTGCTCCCCTCCCAATTATTTCAGTATGGGTGGACCAGATAGTGCTAGAATAGGTCTGTTTTTTGTGGGGGGTTTGTCCTGGTTCAGGCCACAGAATCTTTCAGCTAGGTCCTCGCAGTCATCTCCCAGCTCACCTTCCTCTTCTGCCCTTGTTCCTAGAGGCCCCATTCTCTTCACAGCAGCCAGAGTGATCCTGTTAAAATGAAGGTTAGGTGATCATTTCCCATCTCTGCCTAAAACCCTGCAATGATTCTCATTTTACTCCAGTGAAAGCCACCATCTTACAAAGAGCCATGGACCCTACAGAGGGGCTGAGCTCTGGCTGGTTGTTGTACAGGACAGCCCTGCCCTCAGGACAGTGAGCTTTTTCACCTCCTGGGTCATCATATTTAAAATTGCAAACCCCAGTGTGCTCCGGGGGCTCAGGCACTAAGCCAGTGGTCGGGGTGTGGACCATGTAAAGCCCAAGAACCTGGGGTCAGGGAAACAACTAACTAAATAAAAGTGGTGCCTCTCTCCCTACCTCCCTTGCTTTCTTGGTACCCTCCTTCCTTCCCTCCTCCCTCTTAAAAAAATAAACACTGTCGGCACTCAAATTTGTGTTGAATAAATGATTGAAGAAGAAAGAATGCATTACTTCCTTGCTCAGTTACCCCATATATTAGTTTTCAGCACGGAGCCTGGTCGCTTTGGCTGTTGCTGGGAGTTGTAGACAGTTGTCCCTTTGCTGTTCACTCTTGTACTTACTCTTGGGGTCTTGTCGCCAGGGTAGGATTGCTGGCACCTTGTCAGTTAGAAAGCCTGGTGTAAGTGCTTTTGCTGGATGACTTAGATGCCCACTAAATTTGAAAATATGTAAGTGCACCCCTGTGACTTAGTGGTTAAAGTCATTGGGTATAGTCCACATACATCCCCAGGTTCAAGATCTGGGGCCCGGGGAGCCACTGAAATGAACAAAATAAAAATTAATAAAATGTTTCTTCCTTTTCTCTATTCCTGCCTGACTGCTCACCTTCATTCCTCCCTGCACCTTTCCTTTAAAATAAAAAAGTAATTATAATAATAAAATTATACAATCAACAAGAGAATAACCTGGACTTTTTGCTATCAAGTCTTACCTCTTCTTCCGAATTAAATGCTTATTGGTATGAACTGGATCTTTCTTTTAAGTTAAGCAATACTGGAAGAATAGATCTTTTAAACCAAAATAATTGTCTGCCTTATTTTAGGGGAAGGTAGAGCTATCATCTTTAGAGAAAAGCTGTCTGCTCTGGGTAGCTTACATGAGTGATCATCAAGATGCCTTTTACCTTAGGAACAAGAGTTGGGAAAGGGTGGAGGAGAGCTATACTGCGGGGAAACAGTTTCTTAGCTATTTCTGAATGTAGTATGATTTATAGGGAACAGGGCACACCCTTACTGGAGTAGAGACTTGACACACAGAATCACTTTCCAAAGCAAAATGTGTGCTTTGTTATTGTCCCATCAAGCTTATTAATGCTCTTCCTTTCATCAGCAGCACAGATGATATATAATTATATGTATCATACACGTTAGTTTCTGCTGAGACAGAGCAACCTTAAGATCGGAGACGCTAAAGCTTTTTTTTGGACAATGGAAACGCAAGCACACACTGTACACTGAAGCAGCTGTGGTTTTTAGTGCTCCAGGTGATTTAAGATAGATTGGTGTTGAGAAGTATTTCTGGGTGGCCTCAGTGTGACATTTATTGAAGCGGCTGTGGCACAGCCACCCCTGTCTCAGTAGAGGTTTTCTATTGTACTGAATGGGGTTGTCTGAGGGAGCTTGCTCGGAATTTCTCCAGAAGTAGAGCTTGGCTCTGGGGACCTGTTGATTTTTCCCTAGGAGGTAAAATCCGCTCTTTTTTTGTTTGTTTTTTAATTTATTTTTATTGTAGTAATTCTACACATTAAAATAATTTCCCATGTGTAGGTTCCCCATTTCTTAGATATATGTCAGCACACCTGCCCTCCACCAGGTCACCAAGTGCTCTTCCCCTCTGTCCAGTGGGCTCCGCCACCATTTGCCCCCACCTGCCCCATTCCCTGTTGGTCACCTCAGTTCTGTTGCAAATGTTTCAGGGTTGCTTTTGTTTCATCTGTTCCTTTGTTTTGTCTGTTCACATTCCATCTGTGAGTGAGGTCATCTGTTCTCTCTTTCTTCTTTTGACTTATTTCACTTAGCATCATCCCCTCTAGTCCATCCATGTAGATTGAAATGACAGGGTTTCCTCTCCTCTAAGGACTGTGTAGTAGTGTCCATTGTGCATATATGCACCAAATCTTCTTCATTCATTCATCTGATGTTGGGCACTTAGGTAGTTTCCAGTTCTTAGCTGTTGTGAAAAGGGCTACAGTAAACATGGGGTGCATACATCTCTGCAGACGGGTGCTTTTGTATGTTTTGGGGAGATGCCCAGAAGTGGAATGACAGGATCATGTGGGATTTCCATCTTCAGTTTTTTGAGGAAATCTCCAGACTGTTCTCTCCACAGGGGTTGCACCAATTTGCACTCCCACCATCAGTACAAAAGTGCTCCCTTTTCTCCACATCCTCGCCAGCATTTGTCATTTCCAGACTTTTGGATATAGCCAGTCTCTCAGGTGCAAAGTGATAGTTCATTGAAAACCTGCTCTTTTGAATAGTCAATGGCTTCATTTTCCTCCACCTCCTTGGAGAGAAAGCAAACGTTGGAGGGCAGGAGACGAATTTTGAGTGGCACATGGTGTTTGCACAAGGCAGGCAGTGAGAACTCCTTGGAAGCAATGTGTGTGGCACCTCGCCTGACTGGGGGTGTCCCTCTGGTCTCTGGGGGACGAGATAGGAGACACTTGGGTTTGCTCAAGTCCTCAGAGAAGGCAGGGGGACAGGGCCTCCTTGTGCAGGCGTAGGTGGTGTTTGAGGCCTTTTTTATGTGATTGAGTCAAACCTCTGTGACGATTCTGCTTCCAGCAAGGATGTGAGTCGAAGTCACTGGATTGTTGGCCAAAGGCTTTTGTGCGTTCAGTCTGGACTGCTCAGTAGACTGAGATGAAACATGGGCTCAGTTGACAGACTGAGGCAACACCCAGCCCAACTACTAGGAATGGTTTCTCTCTACTCTGTGCAAAGGGGAGAATGTCTAGCTTGGGTCGCTGTTGTTCGAGCTGACACCACCTGGGTTGCGCAGTGGCCGAAGTCGCCTGCCCTCACTGTGGCTCCTGCCCCGCAGCAGCGTGTGGTCAGGAAGCTCTTCAGCCGTCGTGCTGTCCACTGTTGACAGCCCAGCCCCCGATCACGTGAACTTGGCGCGGTGACGGTGAGAACGATGAGGATCCTTTAGGACAGTTTGGTGTCCCCGCCTCGAAGGTGATGTCATTTCCCAAAGCGGTGTCCTCTTCGCCATCAGATCCCCTTGCTAGTCCGATAGCGGTCACCTTCCTAGATGACCAGCTTTTCTGTTCTCTTAGTCTCCTGTTAAATTCCTCTTACCAGGGGCTGGCCATCTTTTTTCCACAGATTTTGTTTGTTTTTGATTTTGAAGAGAGAGGAAGAAGAAGCATTTAAGGAAGTCAGGAAGTGAAGGAAGAAGCATCTTTATGTATTTACTTGTTAATCTTAGTTTTTCTCCTTGGCCCTGGGTCTTGAACCTGGGTCCTTGGACTGTATGTAATCCGTACACCAGCGTCTTAGCCATCTAAGCCACAAGTAGTTGTTTATTGAAACTTTGCTTTAAAAAAAATTAGGTGAGCTTCTTTAATAATGAATAGTTGGAAAGAAAAAGCATTTATTAACATTACTTTTAAGAATGCTTTTGTGCCCAGGTGGCTCAGGTGTTAAGCCCGCATTTGGGACACAGTCCACATACAGCCCAAGGACTGCGGGGTACAACTAAAATGAATAATGAACTAAATAAAAATCCTCTCTCTTCCTGCCTGTTGCCTGCCTGCCTGCCTCCCTCCTTTTAAAAAACAAAAAAGCCTTTTTAATTAGAAACAGAACACATAAATGTACAAATTATGAAAATATGGTTTAGTGAATAAGCAAAAAGTGGATTGACACCTGTGTAAGCACCAGCCAAGTCAAGAAATAGACTGTAGATATGTCCTTGTGGCCTAGTGGATAAGGCCACCAGACCAGGTCACGTGCATCCCACGAACCTGGAGCTGGGAGGGGAAACAACCAAGATGAACAGCTGCATAAGTAAATGTTTCTCCCTCCTCTCTCTTCCTGCCTGCACCTTTCCTAATAAACAAACAAACAAACAAACAAATAAATAAATGAGAAACATATACAATTTGCTCCACCAAAAGGGCAGTTCTTGCTGCAGGGTGACAGTGACTTGTGCCAGTCAGGGAGCTGTGCCTTGGCTAGGACATGCACAGGTAGGAACATAAGGTCAGCATGTACCTGGCAAAGCTCTACAGCTCCCTTCACCCAGATCCCACGTGGGCTGTGCTGAAACGTGTTCCTCTTGCCCCGAAAGCAGAGCGCCCTGTGTTCATTGACTCACTCGGTAAATATTGACTGACTTCTTAGCATGCGCCAGCACACTCTTAGCTCAGGGGAGACCACAGGGCCTTCCCTCAAGCCATGGCCCCATGGGGTGGATCCTTACACACCTGGGACGGGCTCACTGTGCTACCCCAGCGCCTGACCACATGGTAGGTGTTGGAGAAGCATGGCCCGAAGTAACCAGACTCCTTCTCCTGTTCAGGAGGCCATTGATTCTCCTATCTGTGCTCTGTGCACTTCTGGCTCTGGATTCTGGGCTCCACTTCAGTCTGATGATGGTGGGTGTGAGAGGTCCCAAGTAAGAGGTGCTGTTGGTGACTGCTGTCATGGGTCACTGCAGTTTGGAAAGCATTCATGACGGCGGTAAAACTTTTCCTGCTCAAGTCTCCAATAAACATTTTGTCTCTTACAGTTATTGCTTCCTTATCTTATTTGGTTATAACCCTTGACAAGGCCTGTTTTCTCCCAGATACTGTGGATGTCACCACTCCCTGTTGGCTGGCTCTGTTCCCCACTCCCTGCTCCTCCTTGGTCATCTCTGCGGACTCTCCCGGGTATATGCATGTGCTGTCTCTGAACCCCTCCCCGCTCCCTGCAAGCTCCCTTCTGCTTGTCTGACTCATGGGTCACTTCCTGCCTGTGTCCTCCCCTGGGCTCGCTCCCTCCACACCCAGCTGCCTCCCGGGCACTGGAAGTTCTGGATTAAGTTTGCTCACAGTGAGACTCCGATGCCCAGCCTCACCTGCTTCTGACTCAGATCAGCTGTGTGCTGAGCACAGTAGTCATTGCCGTCACTCTCTGGCGTCTGCCTGCTTCCACCTCTGGCCAGGATCCTGTCCATCCCAGTGTCTTGATTTCTCTTAATTAATAAATTTTTTTTAAAGAAAGGTGCAGGCAGGAATGAAGGTGAGCAGCAGGCAGGCAGGGAGAGGAGGGAGAAGCATTTTATTTATTTGTATGTAGTTCTCCCTGGACCGGGATGTGAACCCCAGTTCTTGGCATGTATGTGGACTGCACTTAGGTGGGAGGCAGTTGACCAAAGTGCTGTTCCACCAGGGCACCGGATTTCTCTTGAAACCTCCCCACTGACCCCGCTCCTGCATTGGACCCTTGCCCGGATAACTGTCCAGTGGAGCCGCCAATCCAGGCCTCTTTCAGAACACGCTCCACGTGGCTGCTGGGTTTTTTGGTTTTTGTTTTTAATTTAAAAAATTATGTTTTTGTTTTGGAGTGAGTTTTGTATTTAATTTTATTATTATTTTTTAACAGCTCAGCTTTGATTCTCAACCTGAGTCCAAAACCTTTACATGGCCTGCATCGTAGCTGCCGGCGCCACAGCGACTTGCCCTGTCGTCTTCTAGGTAAAGGAGGTGTGACTGATGACGCTGTTACTCAGTGACATGGACTGGGGCAGCAGGCAGGGGCTGGGTGACCCAGAAGTGATCGGACATAGGGACAGGTGCCTGTGATCATCCCTTCTCTAAAAACCAAAAAATCAGGGGGCAGGAATAAAGAGCCTCTCGAGTGCCTTCCAGGACACACAGGCTGAACGTTTGGGAAGGAAAACACAAGATTGGTCCCGTTATCTGTCGCATCTTGGGCGCTGGCCCACCCCTGGCTCAGTGAAGTGGCTCTGTAATGCCTATTCTCTTTCTATCTTTGGTCCCCTGGGTCGCCTAGGCACACACAGACTCTCCTCTGTTTCTTTTTGAACCTTTGGTGGCCCTGGGCTTTCTCTTGGATCTGGGCATTGTGCTAAGGAGTGAACTCGGCCCAACCTGCGACCCAGGTGGTCTGATTGGTTGGAACAGTCTGCAGACTCCTCTTGTTGCATGACGAGCATGCCCAGATGAGTGATCGGAGGCCAGTGTCGAAGCCCAGACCTCTGGAAGGGTCTCTTCCCAAGGCTGCCCCCGGCCCGCCCTGGCCCTGCCTGGGTCACAGAACAGACTGTCACAGTGGCTGATTGTGGTCAGCCCAGGACAGCTAAACAGACCGGAAAGCAGAAACCGATGGTGGCGGGGGAGACACATTATTCTGTGCAGAGCCTCGACCCCCATGCAGAATGCTCACCTGTATTTCAAAGGGGAAGAAGGAAGGGGGCCCCCACTGCATGTCACCTGAGTGTGGTAAGGTTTCCTGCCTTTATAAAAAGTAGACAACACATGCGCATACACCCAATACTACTCACATTTTAGAAAGTAGGTTAAGTATAATAAATACTGACCTGCTAAATCCAGCTGGTTCTTGTTCGCCATCCTCCCTCCCCAGCCAGGTGTTTGCAGAAAGGGTCTTTCTCCCGAGCGGACTCTCTGGGCACAGAGGTATGTCCTCTTGTTCAGCCTCGGTACCCCGCTTCCTGTTGGTTACCCCTCAGCAAGAAACATCTCACAGCGAGGTTCTTTTCCTCTCCATTTCCTCCTGCCTTGGAGGTAGGATCTGCAAAATTGTGAGCGTCCCCACACTTAGGTACTAGTGATATCCAGAAGTTTCTCTCTGATCCCCACACCCTAGTGGTGTTTCCTTTTTTGAGGTGAACACGGGGGCACAAGCGCACTGTCTTCTCGGGGCCTCCAACTTGCGCGGCCCGGAGGCCATCGCAGACCTGCAGGCTGTGGGATGTCCCCTGGGCCAGTGGTCTGTAGTTACTGGAACAGAGGATCTCCTCTCGCACTTTCTTTCCTCGCAGTTTTAGGTTCTTGGGTGCTGAACTTCCTCCAGCATTGCGGCTGGATGGTGGGATCACAACCCATGTCTTTCGGGGATTGTGGCAGTGAAGGCCCTAGTTTGGGGTGCCAGCAGGAGGAGGGATTGCCGCGGAGAGGTCTGAGAGGCCAGAGGTGGTCAGACAGTGGGTTCTGGATCCACCAGTACAACCCTTTGCCTGTGCACCTGTGTCCTGGTGGCCTTTTCTACGAACGGACCCGTCTCCCAGGCCCCACACCTTCTTTACAATAAGACCGTAATGGCTCACTGCTCTCCTTTTTACTTATTTTTGTTTGTTCCCCCTGACCCCGGACACAAACCCTGGTCCTTGGCCTGTTTGTGGTCTACACTCCAGCCAGCTTAGCATGTGAGCCACTGGCATGTACCCTGGTCTCTCTCTCTCTCTCTTTCAAGGAAAGCTGCAGGCAGGAAGGAAGGGAGAGGAGGAAGAAGCATCTTATTTTTATTTTTATTTAGTTGTTTGTACTGGTTGTTTCCTCGTGAACCCAGGACTCAACCCAGGGGTATATGGCCTGTGCTCCTTAGGAGGCGATGGACCTAACCGCTGATCCACAAGGACGTGTCTTTTTTTTTATATAAAGAAAGGTGCAGGCCGGAATGAAGGCAAGTAGGCAGGCATGCAGGATGTGAGAAAGGAAGAAACACTTAGCTATTTTATTTTGTTGTTCATCTTGATCACTCCCCCACCCTGGCCCCAGGTCTCAAACCTGGGTCCTTGGGATGTATGTGAACTAGAACCAGTGACCTTATTCACTAAGTTACCAGGATGTGCCTGGTCTCCTTTTTAAAAGGGGTTTTTTTTGAATCTCCTTAGATTTTTTAAATCCTATGTTTCGTGTTCTGTGTTCAGGTCCGTTTTGGCTCAGTTCTCTCTGGAGCCTGGTGCCTGTCCCAGCAGCCCACCTCAATGGATGGCTTTCTTTCGCCCTGTCCAGAGCTTTCCCTAATCTTTCTCCCTTTCCTCCAGATCCTCAAACTCATGTCGGTTCCCCTCAGAGGCGTACTTAATGATATCCTGGGTTCCTTCCACCCAGGGACACTGAATGGGCAAACTGTCTCACTGGGGACAAAGGCGCAGACACAGTAAGTAGAGCAGGCTGCTGTGAATGGTCCTCCTGCAGCAGTACAGGCCCTGGAAGAAGACATGGAAGGGACATGCTTTGACATGGGGGAACTGGTGAAGTCCGACCGGCTCCCCTATAGCCTTCTTTTCAGAAGTCGTTGACCTTGGTATGTGATGGTTAATTGCAATGAGTCAGGCTCTCTGAGTTCACTCCATGCATACCCATCCCCAGTCCCCGTCTGAATCTCCACTCATTTTGCAGCAAAGACGTCCTCAAATAAGACGCTTATATATAGAAACGGATCCTGCTTCCAGAGCAGCTTACCGGTGAATGCATCTGATCAGGCGTCAAATCTGCATTTGACTTCTGTCAAACTGGAAGTAAAATGCTTTCCATATGTATTCAGTCACTTTCGTATTTTCTTTTCTTTCTAAATTTTTTGATGAAGTAACTGTTTTATAACATATAAGATTCAAATGTGTAGTATTAGAATGAGACCTCTATCTACTGCCTTATGATCACCATCAAGTCGACTAGTTTCCACCCATCACCATGCACTTGCACGCCCCCTGCCCCCCACCCCCCGCCCCCCTTTTTAAAAAGAAGAATGGAGGCAGTAAGGCCGCAGGCAGGAAGCGAGAGGAGGGAGGAGTGTTTTACTTACTTAATTCTCTCTGACCCCAGGCTTTGAACTTAGGTCTCTGGGCTGTATGTGGACTGTGCCCGGGTCCTTGGACTCCATGTGCTTTGCACACCAGCGTCTCAGCCCCTGGAGCTAAAGGGCACCCGAACTTCTTGTCTTTTTGATACAGGCCATTCTCACTGGTGTGAGCTGATCTCTATCCCATTGCGGTTTTGATTTGCATTTCCCTAATAACAAATGGTGACAAGCGCTGCTTCCTGTGCCTTTGCCATCTGCATGTCTTTGGAGAAATGTCTATTCGGATCTCCTGCCCATTTTTGAATTGGGTTATTTATCGTGCTGCTATAGACCAGATTTTGCATTTTCTGTTGCAAGCTCCTTCTGTCCTATTTCCCTGGGAGCCACATAGCCTCGCCAGCTGGGTGGCACATTCCAGTGATGTCTGAACACTGTTTGAGCCTGGTTGGGTGACCTGCTGGGAATCTCTGTGTCTGGGACAGTGGTGCAGGAGCCGGACCACCTGTGATGTGTGGAGCATGGGGTTCCGGGAGTGGGGTGGGTGCAGGGGTGGGCTGGCAGGCAGCTTCCCAGCTTGGTGGTGGGTGGGGGAGACTCAGAACTCCATTTTCTGTCCCAGCAGCATGGGACAAAGAAAAGTCCAGTACCCAGTACTCTGCTTGGCTGTAACTGGTGCCCAAGGGGCTAAGCCCCACAATCTTTGTCACCTTTGCAAAGTGCCTGTGGCACCCAGGTGTTGGAAGAATAAAATGTGAAAATAGGGATGAAAACGATTTTGTTGTAGCTGTTGTTGAGGAAGGAGGGAAAGCCAGAAAGGAGGCAGAGGGGAGAAAGAAGCATTTTATTAATTTATTCGTGTGTTTATTTTAGTTCCTCTCTCCTGGTCCCAGACCACGAATACTGGTCCTTGGACTATATATTGACTGCTTCCCCAGCACAAGCTTAATGCCTGAGCCACTAGGGCATGCCCAAAACCGATTTTAAACCATAAAGAACTTTCTGTGATAAGATGACCAGTGTCTTCCAGTGCCCAGGGTATTATTAAGTATCATGCAGTCTAAACAATAATGTCTTTTATATAAAGTTTATATCCATTCCCACTTACAATAGGTGATAAAATTAGGCTCAGAAATAAAGGTGTCTTCCCTGGGCTCACACCGCTAGGAAGTGGCACAGGCAGAACTTGAACCTTCTCTGAAACCTGATTGCTGCTTGCTGAACAAGGGTGCGGTGCCAGCTTCTGGTCCCAGCCACCATCTGGATCGATTCTGTAGCTTCTGGTCCCAGCCACCATCTGGATCGATTCTGTAAGCATGCAGTGCTGGCTGGAGCCCTAACACCTGGCATGTTCGGTGGTAGGTGAGGTTGTTGGTTTGTTCCCTTTCACATGTGTTTCACCTAAGTCATTTGTAATAAACTTTAAAGGTTGTGGGTTTTAAAAAGAGAGAGAGAGAAAAAAATCTTCATCTTTTTCAGGGCGCCACCCTTGACTCTTAGTCTTAATTTCTTGATTGCCATTCCTGTGTGTATTTATCCTGCAGCTGGCCAGCGCCGTCTCTGGGAGAGGAGGCCCAGAACGCACTCACGAGTGCTGTGACATGGGACTGTGTCCTCCTTCCGTGCTGACACTGCCAAAGGGGTGACTCAACTGTCAGCCTTCCTCAGGATTCAGCTTTGGGCTGTAATAGATCAGTTAATTGGAAACCACTTCCAGAGACAAATGTCACCACTTTGGCAGTGGCAGGGTCACCTGGGACTAGCATCGGAGCCTGAGCATTGAGGGTCTGAGTTAGTAATGGCTCCCGGGACCGGCGTTTTCTCTGTAATGTCTGCTACCATCTGCTGACATAGATGAGACCCCGAAGGCAGGTAGTCACAGGCTGGTGGCTTCCTTCTTTGCAGGGGATACTTTTTTTAGGGGCCTGGGAAGGCAGGTGTGAAAGGATGGTATGAGCCTTTTCTCCTTCCGACACATGCAGAAGGCTCAGGGAGGAAGACACCTCCCCCAACACACAGCTAGCAGAAGGCAGGCTGGGGCTCGAACCCTGTTCTCTTGAGTCATGGTTTCTAAGCTGGCGAGGCCCCTTCCAGAGAACCAAGTCACTGGGCACCCCTAGTTGGTAATGTATCAGCACACATGTGTACCTGTTGTCTCCCTGGTCCGTGGCCCACAGGAGGAGTAAGACTGTAGAGAGACAGTTAACTGATAGAGGTAATGACAGTGCAACTGTGTAAGCGATGTACTGTGGGGACAGAGTCCCATGAGAAGTCAGGGACACCGGGTTGGAGGAGGCTGACAGAGGGATGACTGAGCTAGAAGGATGAGTGAGCCCAGTTGGAAAGAGGGGGTGGAAACAGCAGGTGGCATTCAGACGCAGGAGGCCAGCTCACTGTCACATGTCCAGCACCTGCGGCTCTGGCTGACACCCGACTATCATCCTGCCCCGCCCCCCAACCCCTGTCTCATCTCCTTTTTTCCCCTCTGGGCTTCTGCCTGTGACTCTCAGGGCTGGCCTCATGTTCATGGGTAGATGTCGTCTCCCCCGGGAGTGTTTCCCAGCGCCCTGGGCGAACAGGGCAGGCAGGAGAGCTGGATCTCGGCCTCTGGTTCAGCTCCCCGGAAAGGGAGCCCGGAAGTGGCCGGGAGAAAGGCTGACTGTCCCACAAATGGGATCTGTTGGGCGAGTTCGTGAGCTACGTGCTCATGGAAAGTTCTAGCACCATGCCAGATGTCACAAAGCCAAGAAGGTACCTGCTTCCTATGTGGAGACTCAGAAGTTAAACTCCTGCCCACATGGCTCAGCCTGCGAGGGCTGGGGCCTAGGACTCGGTGTGGGCTGCCCCGGGCATCTTGCCTGTGCTGGTGGGTCTGGTGGCTGTCATGCACACAGTAACTGTGGTCCCAGCCCACCCCAGCCAGGCTTGTCCACATTCACTTGGATTTGCTGACAGACGAACAAGCGAGCAGCCAGCTGTCCCGACAGGCCTGGGAATTGTCCCTGGAGACAGAGGCCAAGTGCAGAGAGGTTATGCCAGGCCTTGCAGCAGAGGTGTCTGGACATGCCACAGGTTTGGCTTCCTCCACACAGGTGACCCTGGCACTGGGGCTCCCCGCTTCTCCTGGGAGGGGCCCAGCTACAGGCAGGAGAGTTCCGCCCGTGTGCTCCTGTGTCGGGGAATGTTCCACCCTTCCCTTATGCTGACATGACAGGGTGCTTGCTCACTGTGTCCATGAATTTATTTCATTTTTTTAATAAAGAAAGGGTGCCGGCAGGAATGAAGGCAAGTAGGCAGGCAGGAAGAGAGAGGAAGAAGCCTTTGATTTGTTACATTTAGTTGTTCATCCTCATCCTGGTTGTTCCCCCAGCCTCGGGGTGCAAACCTGAGGCCTTGGGGTATATGCGGACTGCACTGGCCAGAGGCAGCAGGCCCAACTGCTAAACCACCAGGGTATGTGCCTGGACTTCTTGCAAGAGCAAAGCTGACTTGTCCATGAGGCAGGGCTGGCTAGGAGGAGCTGAACTTTACAGCTGTGTCCAGAGCTGTGAAAATGACCTTGGGACACAGGGACTGTTTTGTTAGCAAAGTGAGTGTTGACAAAGCCGGTGAGCCAAGTATCCGATTCTCCAGATTGACATCTACTGGAGGAACCCTCTGCGGACAACTTTCGGTCACTACAACATGTTTAATACCCATATGTTTTCACGAATGAAAAAGATAAGCTGGTTCCCCGAGTTGCGACATTTATGGCCCAGGGAACCGAGGACTATAATTAAATCTCTATAAAAGGCCACCTTTTCCATATGTACTTTGACCTTCCTGGGACAGGTGATCTCAGTGGCTATCATCCTCACATGCCGAGGACTGGGAGTGGAGCTTGTCTCCTCTGAGTGTTCCCAGGACCCAGGGAAGGGGCCTCATTCCAGAGCCTCCATTTTCCTTCTGTGCCAGGGGCACTCGGCCTCCATCTTTAGCTGTATCTGAATTTGGTAACCTGAACTGCCCTGAGCTGTGGTCTCTTACCCTCTTGGTGTGTGTCCAGGGCTTAGTCAAGTGTCATCTGCCCTCGATGCCGGATCCCTGAACCTGTCTCTGCGTGGCAGACACAAACAAGGCCCTGTCAACAAGGTCAATGGGATTGGAAATGAAAGTTCTTCCCAAACAAATCCTGACCCAGGGGAGAGGCCCGGCCTTCTCTTTTGAGAACAAGTCAGCCAGCTCTGTCTATACCCAACCCCTGGCCTGGGTCTTGACCGCAGCCTCCTGTCCCACTGCACATACTCCCTTGTCCTCAGTCTTCTGTGGGAAACCCTGCCACACTCTTCTCCGTGTGCCATGTTCGTCATCACAGCTTTGAATAGGCTCCCATCTCCATCCTCTTTTGCTGTGGGACGGACCCGCCTCCATCCACTGTCTGCTTTCAGGATGTCTGGATTAGGTGACAGTGTGCTCTGTCCCCCTCCTTCCTTGGCGTTATCTCACAGACTGCACACCACCACCAGGGAGCTGCCTTTTTCTCTACTCATCTTTCCACTATGATAAAAGGAGAAGGGACATGTCCAAGGCCCTGCATTAAATGCCAGATGTATACGGAGAATTAATTCCTAATTTTATCAGATTTCTTCACTGTCCTTCACTCCCTTGTTTGTTAGCATCCCTGGGATGTGATGATAAACACCCAGAGAGTAAGGACTAAGTCTGTTTGATTTGCCTTAATGCCTAATACTTGGCCGGGAGGAAGTAAGTACTTGAAACTGCTTTTTGTTTCTCAGAAAAGATGAAGCAAAAGGAAAGAAAGCAAATGGTCACGTACAACTTGTGTCTTCAGAGCTGGAGCACAAATTTGCTGTGGTGTAGTGAATGCCTGCCATGGGCCCAGAAGTAAGGTTGCCCCCTCCCTGGCTGTCATGTGGAAGGAGACAGACCACTTGGCTCAAGGTCATACTGCCCTTTTGAAGTCAAACATGGATCCCTGTAACTCAAACCTGTTTCCCCCAGGCTATCCTGACTCCAGGGAGATCAATAGCAATTTGGAGATTCTGTAATTTCAGTAAATTATGTTATCATTTTCAGTAAATGGATCAATGATTATTGGGTCACCCTGGGAAGATGGAGGTAGTTCTCATGGAGAAGAGCCCTCGGCCTTTCTTTAATGAGTCCCACTAGGAGGCCTTTGCTTATTGAAAAGAGAGCCAGGATCATCTTAGCTGTTGTAGAAATCCTTTCTAAGTACTTGACTAAAAACATTGCCGTCTCCCGTCTGCACTCTCCTTATTCATGCGCAGGAGAGACTATGTCCTTTCCCCCTTCCTTTTGAACCATCTCAGATGGCTTCACATTCTCAGAAGCATCACCCCCGGTGGAGTAGGGGTGGGGTCCACCAGCTCCGGCCCAGGCCGTCCACATACATCCCAAGGACCTGGGTTCACATCCCAGAGCCGGAGAAAACAACCATGATAAGCAAATAAATAATAAATAAATAAAAATGCTTCTTTCTCTCCTGCCTGCCTGCCTGCCTGCCTGCCTGCCTGCGTACGTGCCTTCATCCCTGCCTTCACCTTTCCTTTAAAACAAACAAACAAACCTTAGAAGCAAATTCGTCCCCTGGAGTCGGGGTGTCTGTCTCTGCAGTAGGCAGGCACTCACTGAAGGGACTAGATGCCCTTGCTAAGGAGCCATGGCCAGGGTCATGCTGTAGCATCACAAGACACCCATCGGGTGTAGTCTGGCTGTGCCATTGCAGGTACGCAGGTCATGTCACCTGAAGGTGACTCTAAGTATGAGGTCGGTTAGGGTAAAACCCCCACCCGCGGGGACCCCCAGGGCAGCAGTTTCAGATAGTCCCTCCAGCCTCCCAAGTAGCAGTACTTGGGAAGACACCACGTCCAAGAGAAAGGCTTGGACAGTGTCCCATCGTACAGTCAAGTGACTGCTGGCAGTCACAGAGGTCCCTGGGCCACGGAGCCAGCCAGGTGAGGTCTGGTTTCAGCTCACCGGTCCTGTGTCATTGCCGAGTGGCCTTGACAAAACCCTTTAAGCCCTTAAGTGAAGCACTGTCACACAGAGGTGCCCAGCAGTGGTTAGAGACTACCCTGTGCTTGAAATCTGGACGAGAAATTTGTTCGATGGGTGGGTGAAAAGAGAGTCGATAACCACTGAAGCTGAAAAGCAAAGCCTTCTTTCTTTTAAAAAAAACAACAAATTTTTTTTAATGATTTCTTTTATTTACTCTGCTACATTCATTTTAGGATATGGACACTGCAGCTCAGCAAAGTCTTCTCTAAACTTGCTAGGTATTTAATTGTCTCCTTAGGTCATGGCTGCTGCCTGATCCTCACCTGCCTGCAACCAGCTCTGGAAGGTAGGAAAGACTCAGTGAGCGAGGGGCCTGCCCTTCCCGAGGCTCTGAGTGGGCATACTGTGCTTCGCGAATGAGCCACGTTGGCCATTTCCTGAGAGTGGCTCGAAGAGCTTCAGAGATGGATCTTCCTGTAACCTCAGGCACCAGCATCTACTCACTTGGACTTGCGTTGTTTTTAACTTTTAGAGCTGCGACGGCATCATGTGCTCTGTGATAGACAGATATCAGGATTTCATTAGCAGTTTGGGTTAAGTTGACTGCAGACATTACGCCTGGACCCTAGTCCTCACTCGTTTGGATGGAGAAATGTATCCCCCCACCCCCCCACCCCCCTTTGTGAGTTTTGGAAGTTGGGGACTGATCATATAGAGTGTTTTGAAAAGGAGGACATAATCTTAGGCAGGGATTTCTGTAGGTTCAAGGGAAGTCGTCCTTGGAATCAGATGCTAAAAACGCATGTACAGAATTAGTCCAGAATGGCCTTAGTATGGCTGAGCCCAAATGACCCCAAACGGGGTATTATCAAGATGCAGAATGTGACTAGTGGAGTCAAGAGAGCATTTAGTGCTTCCTGATGGCTGGTTTGCAGATGAAGTTTTCTGAAATGTTCACAGACATAAGCTGATATATGGCATGTATCAGTTATATGTACTGTGCATTATTAAATATGATAGTCACCTCAGGTGTTGTAGAAAGTCATATCGTTTTAAAATACATTTTCTGATTTTTTAAGAGAGGGAGGAAGGAAGGGAGAAGAGGACAAAGTGTTTTCATTTATTTATTTTGTTTTTGGCTTTACCCTCACGCCCTGACCCTGGCTCACGAACTTGGGTCCTTGGGCTGGACAGGAGCCACATCCCAGTGTCTCAGCCACCTGAGCCACAGGGCATGCCCCCTATCATTTATTTTTAAATAACGCCTGGCTTATTTTTCCAACAGCTAAGTATGTGACCCCACACCTGTCAGGGCCCTGGATATGCCCCCTTTTTTTGTGCACTTGGGGACAAAGGAGAAGGAAGTCACAGGATTTTTTCCTCTTCACCTGAGCATGACCTGTCTTAATGCAAATGGATTTTCAGCTTCCCCAGGGTGCACAACTTTTCCTTTTAACCTCGTTTTGAAAGATTGCAAATAGACTGATTTAAAAAAAAAAAAAAACCAATTCAGAAACAAATGTCATTGGATTGTTTATATGGGCGTTAGCCTCTCACGTGTGGGGTTCTGAGTAGGTGCTTGTTTCTGTTTGACTTTCTTTGGTATTTTGACCTTATTACACAAAAAGTAATCAGAATAGTATGAAGCAGAAAAACATGACCTACACTTCCTTCATCCACACCTAACCATTGTTAAAACGTACATTTATTTTTTCTGAACTCTAATACACACACACACACACACACACACACACACACACACACACACACACATTCCTCTATGGAGCTTATTTTGGTTTTGGACAAAACTGAAAAAAAATTGTCTTGTATCATAATTTTTTAAACTTAATGTCTGCGGAACATCTCCCCATATCAACAATTATCCTTTGCAAGCATGATTTGGTGTGGGCTCCTAAGAGTCATGCCTGCTGGCTCAGGCAGTTGAGACGCAGGCATGTGGACCGTGTAAAAGCCCAAGGACCCAGGTTCTTGACCTGAGCAAGGGTGGGAAGCCAAAAGAAAACAAACAAATAAATTAAAAAATGCGTCCTGCCTGCTTTCATTCCTGCCTGCCTTCCTCTCCTTCAAAAAAACAAAACAAAAACCCTAAATAAATCCTGTCCCGTCTGCACCCCCCTTTGTTATGTAGGTTACTATCACCTTTCTTGCCATGAGCGACATCTTCATAAGTTTTTGTTACTCTCTCATTACTTCCTTAGGTGACATTCCTAGAAGTCACATTCTCGTTTTAAAGGATGAACACTGTCTCAGACTCCTGCCAAATTGGTGGTCAGGCTCCTCAGCGCTTGCTGCTGGCAGCTCTGTAGCAGGTTCCCAGAACCGTGCTGGGAACCAGGCTGTGGAGCTCAGCGCAGTCAGATGCCCCAGCCCCACGGGGCACAGCTGTGGGAAGTGCAATAGAAAAGACTAGAAAAGCTGGTGTTCCTAATATGCTTTACCCTTGTTTTTTGTGGGGGGATGGGGAAGCAACTGGGATTCTTTCTCACTCAATCCTGTATGTTTTTACATTCTTTTACGTAAAAATGATAGAAAAGATAGGCCTCTATTATATCATAAGTCCTCACTGAATGGTATCGCTAGGTTCCTGGGACCTGCACCTTGAAGGGAAATGATGTTTTTCACCAGACTCGATTATTGTCATCCAGGATTGTTGTTTTCTCATCAACAATACAAGGATGTGACATTGAACTTTAATTCCAGACAGCTGTATTGTCTTTTTAAATCTCTCTCCCACCCTCAAAAGGAGAGATCGTCACAGACGCCCTTCCATTTCAATAGGAAGGTCTTCAAATGTCTACTGTGGAAAGGTGATTGGAAATGAACCCTCTGATGCTATGTAAGGACTCCCCTGAGAAAACTGGAGTGCAGGGGAGGTGGTAGGCTATCCAGGCCCACAGTGACTGCACAGCATTAGCTCACCCAGACTCGGCCTCCATCAGTGCAGACGCCCCCTGAGAAAATTGGGGTGCAGGGGAGGTGGTAGGCTATCCAGGCCCACAGTGACTGCACAGCATTCACTCACCCAGACTCGGCCTCCATCAGTGCAGACGCCCCCTGAGAAAACTGGGGTGCAGGGGAGGTGGTAGGCTATCCAGGCCCACAGTGACTGCACAGCATTCGCTCACCCAGACTCGGCCTCCATCAGTGCAGGTGGCACGCTGGCAGGATTCTTGATTCTCTGAAAGTGGGAGACCTAGCCTGGGCTTCTTTGAACAGTTATTTGGTGTGTGGCTGGAAACTGAGGAAGGGCTACTGAAGGCTGAGTGGCTGGCAGGTTTGGGGAGTAGGAAAAGCAAGAAGAGGATGAGAAGGGAGCACTTGGAGACCTTCCTGGAAGAGGCGATTCGCTCTGGGAGAGTGGATTCTGCTGCTACTTTTCAACTACATCTGAAAGAGAGCACCTCTGAAGAGCTTGGCTTGAAGTTGGTAACTAGTAATGCAAGCTATTGATGTTTTTTGTTTTCAAAGGAAAAATGCAGCAGGAATGAAGGCAAGTAGACAGGCAGAAAAGAGAGAGGAAGAAGCAGAATTTTGTTTAGTTGTTCGCCAGGCCTGGGTCTCAAACCTGAGTCCTTGGCATGTATGTGGGCTGCATCGGGTGTTCTTATCCACTAGGCCACCAGGGCGTGCCAGGGCTGTGTGTGTATGTGTGTTGTATATGTATGTATGTGTGTGCATGTGTATGTATGTATATAGGTAGGTAGTTAGGAATATAGAAAGAGGATTTCACATGGGACAGGAGATCATCTGATGTGACCTTATTTGTGAGGAACACCCGACTTGCTGCAGATTTCTGCTTGTAAGGAGTGTCCCGAGCTTAGCCCTTAGCTCGATGCAGCTGTGGGCTGGGGTTTGAGAGGGGATCAGGGACCCCAGCGGGACCCAGCTGCAGGCTTCTCTGTAGTCTCATGGTTCACAGGAAACACCTACCACCCGTCTACCATAGTCCGTT
Source organism: Solenodon paradoxus (assembly GCA_004363575.1). Classification (NCBI taxonomy): domain Eukaryota; kingdom Metazoa; phylum Chordata; class Mammalia; order Eulipotyphla; family Solenodontidae; genus Solenodon; species Solenodon paradoxus. The sequence continues at coordinate 230,315 of RJWH01001825.1, forward strand.
GGGTCCCATTTCCTTTCCGTTGCCAGCCGTCATGGGCTCTGGGCCTGGCTGGGGGCTCACGTCTGCGTTGCCACTGGGCTACTGCCCTGTGGTGGGCCCCCTTCGAGCTGGTGGGGACCTTGGCAAAAAAGTGGGGGAGAGGGAACTGGAGAGAAGGAAACACATGGGAATTTATTATAAATATTTGTGCGAGGAAGTCCTTTCTAAACACTCCACCGCAACACATTACAGAATACATCAATTTAGCTACATATAAAGAATTTTTCTTCAGGAAACATCACTTTAAAATATTAAAATATTTACTGTATTTTGCTGTGTGTAATGTATACTTTTGGGGACCCAAATTTGTGAGGGAAAAAATAAGGATGGGTATTAGACATGGGTAGTACTAATGCCATATCTATATATATTTTTAAATTCTTTTATTTATGCTTTTGAATTCAAAATGTAGCTCTAGACATCAATAATGGTATCTGTCTGCAAAATAATAATCCGAAATATGATAATCGGTTTTGTTGACTTACAATGAACTTGTAACGAAGGTAATTTCAGCCAGTGATATGACAAAATGAAGAGCAGTGTGCTGCTGGCCACAGAGTAAGTGACTGACTTGATAATTTATTGCCATAAATAAGGTGACTAGTGCAACATTCCTCTGCATCCACTTTAGGTGGGAGCTAGCAATCTAGCTGCTATTTTTACAAAAGTACAGACACGGCAAGCTTTAAGCTACCAGTTATTAAATATGCTAAAGAGCATGGCCACAGAGCTCCCGAGAGACACTGTGAACCTCATCTCACAAAAAGTGTCATCAGACTGGAGCCACAGGAAGAAAATCTTCTTGTACCTTGTATTTGTTCTTGTGTTCTGTAATTATTTGTTACATAAAATTTTTTGTACCATAATATATGAAAAAAAAATGCTGATAGTCCTTTATAATACAAAAAACAAGTACCTAAATATAAATGAATAAAATTTTTAATTAAATAATTAACGCAAAAGCCTTTTTTCCTAAAAGTTTGGGCCAAAAATGTGGATGCGCATTACACACAGCAGAAGACGGTAACTGGGAAAGACTTTGTGATATAAATGAAGATAGTCATTTTGTTATAGAGCATGTCTAAACATTTTTTTTTAATTTTTGTATTTTAAAGGTGTAAGTAGATAGGCAGGCAGGCAGGGAGAGGAGGAAGAAGCATTTATATATTTTATATATTTTCATTTAACTGTTCATCCTGGTTGTTTTCCCCTCGCCCAGGGACCTGAACTTGGGTCCTTGGGATGTATGTGAACTGCCTTGGCTGGAGGCTGGGGCTTAACTACTAAGCCACCAGGAAACGCCAAAAGCTTTTCTAAGTCAGTAAGAAAAGACCAGTAGCAACAGAGAAATGAGGATAGGGTATTAACAGACTGGTTTCAGAAGAAGAAAAACAGAAGGCTTGTCGACACACACAAGATGTTTATCTTGAGTTAAAATAAAAAGGCAAATTAGGCAGCATTAAGTGAGTTAAGAGAATAAGGAAAGCGCTGCAGTGCCTTGTTAATGGTGGGGATTATCTAGGCTTATGTAGGAAAGAAGAAAATGCAGTTTCCTTGCTCTTGAAAATCCACTACCAGAAAGCCATTTATAGTCATATTCATACGCCCACACATAAAGCTTGTTTTAGAAAAAGCTGGGCATAATTTACTCATTTTATTTTTTAAAGAAAAGTTGCAGCCAGGAATGAAGGCAAGTAGCCAGGCAGGAAGAGAGAGTTGAAGAACCACTGTATTTTACTTAGTTGTTCATCTTGGTTGTTTTCCCGGGACCCAGGTCTTGAGCCGGGGACCTTGGGATATATGTGAACTGCACCAAAGTGAGCTAACCCACTGTTACCAGGGCATGCCAAGGTGGGCATGATTTAAATTCCCAGTAGTGGAGGCTGGGCAGAGCTTCCGACAACAGAATATTACAAAGCTTGGAACAAGAAGGAGGTCTTAATTATGCTGATGGGTAATCTTCAGAACGTATGAGTGCCTGATGGTCCACACAGCATTGTGTTAGTGTGCACCCTTGTGGCGCAGGCATCTGAGACATTAGCAGAACATGTAAAGCCCAAGGATCAGAGTTTGTGACCCTGAGTCAGGGTGAAAAACTAAAATGTGTAAAGATGTTTTTCACTTCCAAATTTTCCTTTCAAAAACATAAAAAGGAAGAAAGGAACAGTCCATACACTCAGGATTTAATGTTCAGCGATCATCTGCAAGGGAGGGATCTTCATCTCTGCAAGGAAGGGATCGGGTAAGGTTATATTGTGGGAAGGAGCTGGACTCTGCTCTGTGCTGTGTTGTGACAAGTTGGAGATTATTGCCTCTTAAAAGGCTTAACTAACTTGAAAAGGGTCATAGAGATAAGTACTGATAAATAGAAAGACTGTTAGCCAAATTGTGGGTTCAATTGCCCGATGCTCAGTCAGTTCAAACTCTGTGCGTGGGTTTTTGCCAAAGGGAGAGTTTTATTGCAAAACCAGCCAACAAGAAAAAAGAAGGCAGGTGCAGGCGGGCTCAAATCTACTTCCCCACAGCAGGGTCAGAGTGAGGGTTTAAAAGACCAGAGACTAGAAGAAAACCAAAAATTCTTGTTGGGGCCAATGTGACTGGTCCATCTGAGTTTGGTTAAAGAGGTATCAGGGTGGAGATCTGTGGGTGAGGAACCCCTTGGTTCTGAATATGTTCCCAGTAGTTTCCCCTTAGAATCCTGGTTCCTCGGCAGGGATTCTGGTTCCAGGAAGGTGGTGGGTGGTGGTGTTCACCCAGGTCTGGATGTCTGCAATTGCCGGAAAGGTTCACATTCCTTGAAAACAATGTCCTTATGGAATAGTTAAGGTGGTGAGTGCAGACCTGGCGTCTAATGTATGAGGGTCAGTTAGTTTATACTTTGTGAAAAATCTACAGGCTTTCAAAATACAGTAAAGTAAGGTTACAAGCAAGTTTTCAAATATACAAAGTAAGTTTAACACAGTTTGGTGCGATTCAAGCTCTTACCGCTAAAGAAGTACCATTCTGTAGTGAGCGAATACTTCGAGCCAGCTTGCTGCTGATTTCAAGACCCAGATAAGAACTACCGAAATACGAGAGCCAGAATTTCAGCTCATTTTTGCATCAGTGAACAGTGAAGCTGGGATGAATTGCAGAATTCTGAATGAGAGAACCGTGTAACTGTAACTGTTGGAAAACAAATCAGCATAGGACTGATAACCTGGACCAGGTCTCACCAGAAGAATGGCTTTAGATGGTGGGAGGAGGTGGTGGCAGCTATCTTGGGGACAAGCTATCACCTGTGTGTTTGAAGTTGTCTGGAACGATGTCAGCCCAAATGGTGGCTCTGGTGGTAGGCTTCAACCAGTTGTTTCTTTGTCTTACTTGTATTAAAAATAACTGTTCATTTTTTATAACGTGGAAAGATACAGCCCCTTCTTTGCATGGAATTCTCTGCGTCGCTGTCCTGTCCCACCCCTCCTCCCACTGAGCCCTCTGATACATAGCACCTCCTGTTTTCTGTACCCCCTTTTGGGTGCTCTTGACCTCTTCTCCCCTAAGCCTGTTCCCCCCTGATTCCAGGGTACCCCCTGGGCCTCAGCCCTAGAGGTGGGGTTCCTGCTCTTGTCTTTTCAGTCTGTCCTGCTTGAACTGGACTCCTGAGGGCTATCTCTTACCTTTGCCTGTTTTTTCCCCTCCACCCAAATCACTCCTCCTTTTAGCTCTGGGCAATTTCAGTGTAAAATCTGCTGTTAGCCCAGGGCTAAGGATTACAGGAGGCCCTCCCTAACCTTGATGGGGGGGCATTCCATTCTTGGAGGAGAACCTCCTATCTTTCCTGTGTCTGTTATCTTGGGGAGGGTGGGTAGGGCAAGGTATGAACTTGATTTCTCACATTCTTTGTGCTGTGGGTCCCCTGGGGTCATGGGGAGGGGCGGGGGGGGGGCAGTTTCCTGGTTCAGCAGCTGCTTCTTAAAGGAATGGCACCCCCACCTGGAGGGCACTTGCTTGTTGGAAATGACATTAGCTGAGAGTGTGCGGCACTGAATATAAGAAAGTGAAAGGTTGTATTTCTGGAACATAATATGGCGCCAGTGGTGTATGTTTAAATGGTGACATGTGGGGATAATGTCGTTTGGACAGCTTTGTGAGTATATAGAAGGTAAAACCCGTGGGCAGCTGTCACAGAGTCTTCAGCTGCATTACAATAGGAAAGGCTCCCAGTAGATGCATTTGTGAGGTCTTAGAGAAGAACACACCTTTTATTGAGCTGGTATTTTACGTTAGCCACCGGCTTGGGCTTGGCTAGACCTGTGTTGCTTGAAATATAGCTGCTGAATGTTTAGGAATCTAGACCCAGGGTCTGTGTGTCAAGCCTGATTCTGAAGGACCCACGTTTCTTCTCTTTCTTTTTTTAAAGAAAAGGCGCAATGCTGGCAGGAGCATTGACGGCAAAGAGGCAGTCAGGCAGGAAGAGAGAGGAGGAAGCACCATGTTATTTAGTTGTTCAACGTGGTTCTTCCCCTGGCCCCCGGTCTTGAACCTGAGTCCTTGGGATATATGTGGACTGTGCTCAGTGGCCGTATTCGCCAGGCCACCAGGGCGTATCGCCAATTAATTATTAGTAACTGGTTTGGGAAGAAAAAGAATTTTGAAAGGTGAGAGACTAGATTTCTGGAATAACAAATAAAAAATACAAATGGTGAAAGATAGATGGTCATTCATTTTTTTCTAGATACACTTCGGCTGTAAGAAGCAGACGCCTTCTTTACTTGGTTTCCTCAATGGTAGCATCTTGCAGAACACAACCAGGTTTGATAACGCAAGGATGCACACTGCCTCATCACCATCGGAGCCCTCCTCTGCTGTCCTTGTCAGACATCCCTGCCCCATCCCATGTCCCCGTGAAGCACTAATCTAGTTCCCATTTCCAAAGTTTTGTTGTTTCTCTAATGTACTATACATGGAATCATATATAGTGTTTCCTTTGAGGATTGCCTTTTTTTTTTTATTAGCTCTGTTCTCTGGAGAGTTAGATAGGTGGTTGGTACTTCGTTCCTTTTAATTGCTAAGTGCTCCATGGTAGGAATGCAACAGTATTTTTTACCATTCTGCCACTGAGGAACAAACATCTGAGTGGTTTCTAATTTTTGTCTATTAGGAACAAAGATCACGTGAACATTTGTGGATATGCTTCTGTGTGACTGTGTCTTCATTTCTTCGAGTAAATTCCTAGAGGTAAATTGTGGGTTGTGTGGTAGTTTCATGTTTATTTATTTTTTTAAATTAACTAGTTTTTTTTTTAAGAGGAAGGAAAGAAGAGAGAGGAAGAAGAGGCTTTTTTCTTTCTTTCTGGTTGTTTCCGACCTCCACCCCCCCAACGCTGTCCTGGGTTTGGAACCCAGGTCCCTGGGCTTTATGGTTTATATCTTAGACACTGGCTTAATATCTGAGCCACCAGGGTGTGCCTACATGTTTACTTATTTATTTTTTAAAGGCACAGGTAGGAATGAAGGCAAGTAAGCAGGCAGGCAGTGAGAGGACAAAGAAACATTTTATTTTATTTTTCTTTAGTTCACAATGGTTGTTCCCCCCAAACACAGCATGTGAACTTAGGTCTTTGGGATATATGTGGCCTGTGCTCCTTCCGAGGAGCTGACCTAACCGCCACTTCACCAGACCACACCCGTGTTTATTTTTGTGAGGAAGTGCTAAATTACTTCCCTGAGTAACTGAACCATTTACATTTCTACCAGCAGTGAATGAGTGACCTGTTTTCTCTCCATCAACATTTGATGTGGTCACTCTTATTTTATTTTTTGTTAATCTTCTGGTTGGTGTGTAGTGAAATATTTGCCCTGGTTTCAATTTTCATTTATCTTATTGCTAATGATGATGAACATCTTTCCTGCTACCTATTTGACAACTGTATGCCCTTTTGGAGGTGGTAAAATGCCTCTTTGTAGCTTTTGCCCATGTTCTTCTAGTGGATCATTGACCTTTTTACAGTGGTGTTCTGAGAACTCTTGGTATATTCTAGATACTAGTCTTTGGTTGGGTATGTGCTTTGCAGATATTCTCTCCTAGTCACTAGCTTGTCTTTTCATATTCTTAGAAGGTGTATCACGGAGCAAGTGTTTTGATGGCATCTCTTGGGTGAACTTTCTCTTTGATGGGGCATGCTCTTGGTCTCAAGTCCACGGAACCTTGACCAAACACTTGAAGCCTGTTCTTTTTTTTTTTTTTCTTTCCTTCTGAAAAGTTTTATAGTTTCGTGTTTTACATGAGCCCAGCGTCCATTTTGGATTACGTTTAACACCAACCGTGAGGCTGAGGTCAGTGCTCATTGGGAGCCTAGGGAAAGTCTCACTCCCCTGTGGATTAGGTTTGCACCTTTGCTGGGCTGCACAGGTGTGTGGCTCTAAAACAGGAGTCTTGACACCTGGTAGTTGATTCAGCTTCACAAATGAGTGAAAGAAAATCATCACAGTCAAAGAATGCTTACTTTGACTCCTCCTTTTTGCCAGTGGGAGGTCGTGCCCAACACTGATGATTTCCATGTGGTCTGCTCACTGTTCTTACAGAGGAACTGGCCCGTATCGCTTCAGAAGGTCTTTGATTCTGGATGAGTTTGGGGGCCTGATGGTGGTGCTGATCTAGATCTAGCGCCTCAAGCATCATCTGATCTAGACATCAAGATCTAGAAGGGAGACTGGAGGGAATTAAGTCTGCTCGTAGAAGGCTTGAAGGCCTTTCTTCAAGTGCTCTGAGGAAAGAGCTAGTTGACTTTTCAGGGACAGTGCAGGAGACTTCAGAAAGGAAGGGAGGCAGGAGCTGACTGGTGCTAGAGGAAACCTAAACAAGAAAACAAACTTTTGATGATAGATATAGATTATTGGAAAAGAAGAGTAAACTCATACACTTCGTTCGACAAAGCTCTACTGTATCACCAAAGTCCCCATTAAATGGTCCCCTGTGTGTGGCCTTCAATTTGTTGAAACCCAGTCAAGGATCCAGCGGGCACACCGTGCTGTCCTTCAAGCATGCATGCCTTTGCAGCGGGGAGCGTCACATCACCTTCCCCAGAAGGACTTGGAGTCCTGAGTCATTGTGTCAGTAATGGGCACATTATTCTTGCTCAGCGAGGCAGACGGAGAACCTGGGTGGGTTTTGGTACACTTTGTCCAAAGATGTCCGCATCTCTACCTGGGGCAGGGCTTCAGTTAGCTGGGCCTCACCTCTCGGCTTGCCTCCTCGCCTGCAGAGTGAAGTAAACCGCGGTGCTCGCAGTCTAGTAAGAATCTGCCCTTCAGTCCGCCTCCTCTTTGCTCCCACCTGTGTCTTTAGGGGGCAGCAGACTGATCAGAAGCGCCAGCAAGCCAAGGGTTGTCAGTAGTGTGTGTGCGTGTGTGTGTGTGCGTGCAAGTGCATGCACACCTTCAGTGTTTGTCCTGTGACCAAAGAAGTATCCCCAGATTCCATTCTTAAGCTCAGAATCAGCGAGAGAAAGCGAAAATAATCCTAGTTTCATACTGAATCATTTGAATCCAGTTGTGATAGCTGAGTTGTAATGTCTTGCAGTTTTAATTTTCGACCAGTTTGTCTTCTAGACCTCTTATTCACCCCTTCTGTTTACTGTGGTGACATAGTGTATGTATCATCTTTTTTTTTTTAATTACTTCTGTTGTAGGAGCATTACAACACAATAACACCTGGGTTGAAGGTGAATATCATTGTAAATCAACTTCTCTATAAAGTACACTAAATTTGCCACCACCAGTCCAGTTCTTCCTTCACCTCTACCCAGTTTGCCTACCCCTCCCCTTCCCTTCTTATAATCACTAATTTGATTTTATTGACTAAAAGTCTATTTATATTTCATTTAGTTCATTTATCTGTTTGGTCTCTACATAGATCACATATGAGTGAAATCATATGATGTCTTTCTCCTTCTGGCTTATTTTGCTAAGTCTAATCTCCTCTAGTTCCATCCAAGTTGTTGCAGATGGCAAGACTTCATCTTTTTTAGGGCAGTGTATTATTCCATTCTGTACCCAAGCTGCATCTTTATCCACTCCTCTGTTGCTGGGCGCTTAGGTTATTTCCAGCTCTTGGCTATTGCGAATAGTGCTGCAGTGAATATGGGATACACATATCTCTTTGAATTAGTGTTTTTAGAGTGAATACTCACACATGGATAACTGGATCTTACATACCAGCTTATCTTCTCCCTTTCCCTACTCCTCTCCTCACGTTCCTATAACTGTCATTGATCTCTTGGTAGGAAGGCCGGGATGTTGTTAAGATTCGCATTCTTCACTGCTTTCTAAAATAGCTTCACCAGTTCCTAATACTCCACCAGGACAGTGCATCTGTTTCACCGTGGCGGGGCTTTAAAGGATTTGCTCATGTCTGCACTCAAACATCATTCCCAACACACCAGCTCCCTCTCCCTTCTGGCTTGTGCTGAGATTCCATTTTCTATCAAAGAAAGAATTGCAGGGACTCACAATGACCTGTGTTCCGTCCCTCTTTTTCTAGTAACATCGCTATCAGAAACAGCACCTTGCTGGGAGTCCAGCATGTCTGTGTTTTACAGCTCTCCCAGGGAGAGCTTGTGGGACTGTGCCAGAATCTTCGCTCTTGGCAGCTCGGGTGATTTGGCCGGTGGCACTCTACTTGTGTTTGTATGATCGTATGGCTCACTCTTGGGGGTTCATCCCCGTCTGACGGCACGTGGCAGGCAGCGTCTGCCGGAGGACTGGCCCTGCACTCCGCGGTGTGTGTCTGGTACCTGTCTCAGCGCCTGCTCCTCTGAGAAATGAGGGTGTGGGAGCGCCATCTCCAAGCTGCTCTGAGGACTGGCCTTTGTCACTTACGCACTGGCGCTGTGTGCTGAGAGCCCTTCATTGTCCCGCAGTTGCTCACGAGCCCATTTTGTCTGGAGCAAGTGCTCTTCAGGGGCTTTCAAGACAAATGTGTCCCTTTTTTTTTATTTTTTTAGGGAAAGGTGCGGGCAGGAATGAAAGCAAGCAGAGGCAGGCAGGAAAAAAGAGGAGAAAGAAGCATTTATTTGATTTTATTTAGTTCACATTGGTTGTTCCTACCAAAGGATGTGAACCTGAGTCCTTGGGATGCACTGGATTGTACTTGGCTGGAGGCGACCAAACCAACTGCTCCTCCACCAGGGTGTTCCCAAAGGCGCAATTTTATGAAACCAGAAGTCGATTTTTTTTTAAAATTTATTTTTTATTGTAGTAATTATTCTACACATTAAAATAATTTCCTATGTATAGGTTCCCCATTTCTTAGATATATTTCAATACACCATGCCTTCCACCAAATCACCAAATGCTCTTCCCCACTGTCCAGTGGGCTCCGCCACCATGTGCCCCCACCCACCCCATTCCCTTTTGGTCACCTCAGTTCTGTTCCATATGTTTCAGGTTGATTATTTTTCACCTGTTTATTTGTTTTGTGTATTCACCTTCCACCTGTGAGTGAGGTTATCTGGTATCTGTCTTTCTTCTTTTGACTTGCCCAAAAGTCTATTTTTAGATGTCTTTCCAAGGAAGAGAGTTTCATGAGCTTAGCAGCTCAGTGACAAGTCCTGGGAGTATGTCCATGGGGGTGATGGCCAGTGACAGAGCAGAGGGCTCTCAGATGCACCCTCACACCCATCGCACATGCGCGCCTATGCTGGGCTGGGCTGCCTTTGCAGCGCCAGCAGGCGAGAGCCGGGAATGATGACCACAGTGCAGTCTCGGGCTTGGCTTGTCTTTGGCCCTGCCTGTCTGTGGACTCCTGGACCTGAAGCACAGCAGATGCAGAAGGGTGGGGAGGGCATTTGATTCTGTGCTGACACATCAAGGTAAATACAGAGCGCCTGGCAGGTGGCAGAGGGCTGCCCAGTGGTCTGGAGACGTGGGTCCAGGCCGGCGCTCCTCACCTCACCCTTTAAATTGCATAAGGAAATGCCCTGGCTAATGAAATGATTGTGGCACTGAGGTAGGTGAGGCAGCCTGTTGGCACAGGACTGGAGGGTCCAGCTCTCAGGAGGACATTTGCACTAAGGCATAGTGGGAATGTGGGCATCAGCCTTTAACTTCTTTTTGATGGATAAATGACAGGCTTGCTTTTTGTTATTGATGAGGTGGGGAGGGAGCTGAGACACGCTGATGAGACATTGGGTTCATCCAGAAAGAATTCATGGAGAGAGAGTCGGTCAGAAACATAGAATGAGTTTATTAAAAATCAGGAATAGATAAGGTTGCATCAAGAGAATGCACAGGTGTGCGTGTGCGGCACCTAAGCTGCCTGCCTCTCACTCAGGCAAGATGGAGATTGTTAGGGGCTCTGGGTGTGTCCAGGCAACCTGGAGAGTATCTAGGAGTATCTAGGAGAGGATCTAGGAGCAGGAGTAGCTAGGGGTGTGCAGATGCTAGACTGCTAAGCTGAGATCCCTCCTGGGGTCTCTTTCAGGTTTTGCAAAGTTATTTCTCTATGCATATTTCTGCCTACTGTCCTGCAGATTTTAAGCTAAATTGTCCCCGCATCAGTTATCTGTGAAGCCTTCACATAAATACTGGCTTTCGTGAGGCAGTCAGAGGAAGCAGTATCCTGTTTCTGACTCTTCGCTGCCTTGTCTCCTGAACCTTGTTCTCAGGAAGTGGATTGTATTTATGAAGCACACAGGAGTGTTGCCACGCTGCTTCAGTCCTGGAGGCTGAAGAGATTCGTGCATTTGGAGTTGGAAGCTGTATTGCCTGAGATTCAGATCTGTGATCTTGAACAGGCCATTAAATTTGATTGATTCTCTAAGCTTCATCTTCTTCATTAGACAGCAAAAGTAAAATCTTATCTTCTGAAAATGGAATTAAATGGCATAAAGTCTCCAAAATGTATATAAACAGAGAAAAATTGCAAATCACCATCAGTGAATTCTCCATGTGACCTGTTTTGTTCCTTTTCTTTAAAAAAATATTTTCATTGCACCTGGGGGGAGTAGTGGTTAGGTCCACTGCCGAGTGCAGTCCACAAAGGACTTGGATTTGAGTCCTGGATCTGTGGGTAACAATCAAGATGAACAACTAAACTAAAACAAAGAAAGTACTTCTTCCTCTTCTATCTGCCTCCCTGACTAATTAATTTCTACTTGCACCTTCCCTTAAAAGAATAAAATACATTTTTCTCCCACATCAACTGCATCTCCAGCCTGGGTCTGTAGGGGAAAAGGCCTGCTGCCACGGCCAGCAACCATGAAGACAGCCATAAAAACTAGCAAAGCCATAAAACATCCTGTGTGAGCTTGCTGAAATGCTTCAGGCAACTGATAAGTCACCAGCAGACAAAGAACTTCCTGGACTTAAAACCCCCGCTCTAATTTACATCTCTCTCTTCTCACACTTGCTCTAACCTATGTAAGTGTGCTCTAACCGGAAGCCCGTGCTCAGTTTTGGGGAAGGATCCCACTGAGGCCACCCACGTGATAAATCTGCCTAAAATACTTCCAAAGAGTGCCTGCTTGGTTTGTTGCCAGGAGAGCCATAACAGGTTCATGGGTTTTATATGACCTGTACCTTTGCTGCCTACATCACAAGGGAGCACCTTTTCCTTTTCTTCAAATAACCTTATACTGACCTGCTCTTAGCTTTGTACTCAGACCATTAACAGCCCTAGTTGGTCACCCCTCCCCATGCCCCCACCCCCCAAAAAAATAATATGGCAGAGTCAGAATACAGTGGATTCTTGAAAAATGTGGAAGTTGGGGCTGTTTTTTCAGCTTCCCTCTGTCAAACCTTCAAATCCAGCTTTTAACTTTCCAAAAACTTTACTAATATCTTGCTGTTGACCAAAGTCTTCCTGAAAACATAAACAGTAATTAGTACATATCTTGTGTGTGGTATGTGTTATCTACTGTATTCTTACAATAAAGTAGCTCAAGGAAAGAAAATGTTAGAAGAAAATCACAAGGAAGAGAATACATACGGTACTGCACTGTGTTTATGGGCACTGAAAGTTTATGTCCGTAGTTTGCAAGAAGACCCACGTGTCATTGAACCCATGTTTGAGGTCACCTGTATGTTCTGGACACCTCACAGGACAAAGGGAGATCTTGTGCAGAACTAAGCTTGGCCCCAGGCCCAGTGGCCCTGCCTGTCTCCTGATGAGGGCCAGAGGGGTTGACTGCTAGGGCTGGGATCCTGACTCGGCAGCTGTAGTCCTCAGGCCTGTTTAGTCTTTCTTCATCTCAGAGTTCACCTCTGAAGAGCACATCTGTATCACGATCATTTCATTGCAGAAGCTTGTAATAAGTAAATGATATCATTTAAAATACTGAGCCCAGCACAGAGGAAGAAACTACCCATTAAATCTGGGCTTTGGTGATAATAATTATTATTTTAGATGATGGTAATAGACACCCTGTATGCAATTTGCCATTTTAGCCCTATTTAAGTGTGGGTATACTCACACTGTTGGGTCACTAATCTACACTTTTTCACAGTGTAAATCTGAAATGATATCCATTAAGCAACTCCCCATGATCTCCCTCTCTCATCCCTGGGCAGCTTCCATTCTAAGTTTGGTTTCTATGAGTTTGGCTACTCTAGATGCCGCCTCTAACCAGGGCCATGTTGTCTGTCTCTTTGTGACAGTTAACTGTTTTATGTCTTAGACCGTTGGCTCACTTTTTCAGCATTTTGTAGACTCGTGTTTGTCTGCCTTTGAAACCGAGTCATTCATGAATTATTTCCTTCCTTAAAGGGGAAAACCCCATGTGGCTCCATTTCATCCTTTAGAAGAGGGCAGGAGTAGGGAAAAGGGAGATTCAAGACTAGGTGAAAGGAAAGAAAACCCCAGTGCTCTTGGCAGTGTGGACCCTGGAGGGTCCTCTCTCCCTCCTCCTCCCTTTGGTGTAAAAATTCAGACCTACACAAGTGGTGGGACTAGTATCAGGAGCCCCCTGCAGCCTGTCGGTCTGACTCAGCAGTTTCCTATGTTGTTTCAGACCCATTTTAAACAAGTTCCAGGAAAAAAGGAAAAGTTCAGAACAGTCTGGATTACACTGTAGGCAAGTGTTTGCTTTTCAGGCAGGGCTGTTGACCCCTTGAGTGGTAAGGATTTCTCCCCTTGGCACTGCTGACTGCCTTCAGGTTGAAAGAGGAGTCAAGATTGTATCAGCACAGGCAAGACACCCAGCTCAGTTTCCAAATCCATGATGGGTGGTACTTGTACTCGTGACTTCTAAAGGTGCTTGTGATGGAGCACTCTGCCTAGGATCTGACACAGATGACCAGTGAAGACGTTAGCAGTTGGGCATGCCATTGCGGCTCAAGCTAGCGCGTAGACCTCCATTCACGACCTGGGGTTGGGGTGAAAATTCAAAATGAATAAAAGAATGAATAAGTGTCTTCCTCTCTCCCTCCCTCTCTCCCTCTCTCTGCCCTCCTTCCTTCCTACCTTCCTCTTTAAAACAAACAAAAAAATGTTAGCAGTTTTCAGTGGTGGTGTACATGTAGAAAGAAGGACCTTTAGGTCCTTGCAAACAGAACTGGGATATGCAGCTGTAGATCAAAATAATTGTTTCACTTCATTCTTGTTGAATTGCAGTGAATACTAACTTTCTAGAATTGCCCCAATCATATGGTCATTAGCCCAGTTTTGCTGGTCTTTGTTTAGGTGCTTGAGTTAAGGAAAATGATTGTTTATCCACAAAATCTCATCGGGTAACCTCTTTATAGTAAGCTTTTTTGATATGGTGGTGGGATTACTATATATATTTAAGAAATTAATCTAGGCACTCCCTGGTGGTTTAGTGGTTTAGCTCACTATCTCCAGCCAGCGCAGACCACATGCTTCCCGAGGACCCAGGTTTTTGCATTCTGGGGCCGGGGGAACAACCAAAGTGAATAACTTACTAACTAACTGAAGTGCTTCCTCTTCCTCTGTCTTCTTGCTTGCCTGCTCACCTTCATTTCCTGCCTGCACCTTTCCTTAAAAACAGTTAATCAAAGCTACTAGTACAGACGTTACACCTCCCACAGCCTTAGTGTGTAAGACACAGATGGAATTTAGAAAAAGAAAATGATGAGCCTACATGTATTTAAAAAACGTACTGTTTCTAATTGCCTGGAGCCTCTGAGTCTTTGCTCTGCTGTCCTAAAAAATCTCAAGTAGCCTTAAATGCTTTTCTGTGTTAATATGGAAACACGCCTTAAAAGTAAAATCAATTGTTTTCAAATATTAACCACTGAGTCACATTATGGTTTCTCCAAAGATCCTTATTAGACTATGTCACAGCTCTTAACATAGGGCTAACTGTGCAAAGTAGTTTAATTTGCTAATGCAACTGAAATGACCAGTTTTCCTGATGTTCTAAAACCACAGCTTGATAAGGATTGTAACTTTTTAAAATTTTCTGGCTTTTCCCTGTAAAATCACCGTTGGTAGAATAAGTTCAGTTTCAAGGGTCCTAAGGAAACATTCAACCAGGCAAAATCCTGCCTCACTGCCCCCTAAAAAGGTGCAGGCAGGAATGAAGGGGAGGAGAGAGAGAGAGAGAGAGAGAGAGAGAGAGAGAGAGAGAGAGAGAGAGAGAGAGAGAGAGAGAGAGAGAGAGAGAGACAGGAAGAGAGAGAAAGAAACATCATTTTATTTATTTTATTTCATTGTTTATCTTGATTGTTCTCCCTGGCCCTAGTCATAAACGCTGGTCCTTGGGATGTATGTGGATTGTGTCCAGTGCACTTAACTTGGACTTAACCAATAAGATACTGGGGCACACCTCCATTCTGGTAGTGAGGTCAACTGTAGTCCATAAGCATTGCGGCTGTCCCTGGGACAAACCAAGAGGGCACTCTTTGCAAGTATTTTAGGCAGATTTATTAGGGGGCTCAGCAGGGATCCTTCCCCAAAGGCTGAGCATGGGCTTCAGGTTAGGGTACACTTATATAGGTTAGAGCAAGTGCGGGAAGAGAGAGATGTAAATTAGAGTGGGGGGTTTCCAGCGTGGAAGTTCTTTATTGGTGACTTCCTGCAGCATTCCTGTAAGCTTAGATCACAGGATGTTTTATAGCTCTGCTAGATCCAGCGGTTTTTAGGACTGCCTTCGTGGCTGCTGGGAACAGGCAGTCAGGCCTTTTCCCCTCACATTAGGAGGCTGGGGCTGTGGCTTCAAGATTTTGTAGGTATTCTTATTTTAAAATAGCGTTTGTATCAAGTGAAAAAAGATGGGTTGTTGGGTAAATTCAATCCCTCGTTTCTCATGTTTCGAATGCACTTGTTCTTAGAGTTTTTCTTTTATGAAGAGTGGATGTCACTGGATAGAAAAGGAGGAAGATGTGTGTATGTTGACAGTGTTGACCCCAAGCAGAAGCAACATGCTATTCCACAACAAAATGGGTTTATTTGGAAACAAAATGGCAACAGGGAAGGCAGATTGGAGGTGTTCTGTAGACCCAGGTGCTCATCCAAGGCTGGCACCCTAGAAGCCCCCCATCCCCCAACTCCTCAGGAAAAGGGTGCAGCCTCGTCTCCCGGGAAGGTGCAAGGGGCGTGGTGTGTGGTGGGCTGTTCGGGAATATCCAGGCACTCTCCATCCCACCTCCCAGCGGCCTCCTTCAAGCAGGCTCCACATATTGTTGCTCACAGGTATTACTAACAAAACAACGCACATAGGTTCGAATTCATTGGAACAGGCTCCCCCGCTCTTAGTTTGGAACCTGAAGTTGTTTGACGTCTTGGTGATTTCAGCGTGCCCCGTCATCTGTAAGTGACGGCCTCCTGGTTTACCGAGGGTGAGAGTTCATGGCTGTGAACCAGGACACAGTCACCAGCAGAAGTGCAATGACAGACGTAACCTTGGCCTCACTGCTGCCAAGGGGACATGGTTTTGGTTGGCTTGATGTAAAGATGTGCAGGGGCAGAGGGATGTCCCTGGAGGCGCCGTCCCTTCAAAATGCCTTCCTTCCATGTCTGCTGCATGTGTCCCAGGACCCAGGCTGGAAAGAATAGAGTTCCCTTTTATTGGTGACTTAGCAAAGTCTTTCTGGGAGAGGAGGTGGAAATCGCTGCCTTCCTCCCCTGCGGTGACTGCAGAACTTTTACGCCAGGGGAGGAAGAGACTGGGTGACCCCGGACCTGACTCTCAGTGGGTGAAGCCTCAGTTTTCTAATCCATCACCAGGATGGTGACTTTCAGGTGCCCCCTGCCAAATGTGAGAATCAACTCAAATGTGTGGGATTGGCTCAGCATATGTGCATTGGTGCAGGGACGCAAAAGAGCTCAGGTGTGGCCACATTAGGGTACTTCAGTCAGGACACGCATGGTCTCAGGTGTACGCACCTCAACTCCGGGTGCTGTCATGTGCAGATGCACGAGCATGGGCGCAGGGAGTGCATGTGGGCACTAGCCTCATACCTTTCTCAGCTGCTTGCTGTGTTCTCTCCTTACAGTCTTCCGTCTGCGCGAAGATCGTCCAGTTCCTGGGACAGAATGAGGTGGACCATCGCCAGAAGAAGGTGGTCATCCTGAGCCAGGATAGCTTCTACCGTGTCCTCACCTCCGAGCAGAAGGCCAAAGCCCTCAAGGGCCAGTTCAATTTCGATCACCCTGGTGAGCAGGGAGGTGAACGTGTGCGGGCTGCGGGGGAAAGTGCTTAATGTCTCAGGGTCTCTCCTCAAAACTGGGGACAGTTTCCCCGGGCAGGGTCTTGTGGCCGGGCTGGCCTGATAGGATTGGAAGGACGCCATTGGCACTCAGCCTGTTGACACTGGAACCTGAGCCTGAATGAGGGTGACTGAGGAGGCACAGCTGGTGGACTCGCGGGTGTTCGCCCTTATTCGGACAACAGGCCCAGCTCTTCCCGCACGAGGGGCGCACTGCCAGCAGAGAGGGCCACTCTGCGGAACACACAGGGCCAGGATGCTTCAGTGACTTGTTGGGAGGGTCCAGTCAGCACCCCTTCGGTTGGTTAGTCTCTTCTCACGGTTGGAATCGAAGCCTGTTTGCTCTGCTGTGCATGGTCATGAGCAGCCGGCTCCCAGGGCAGCCGCTGAACTTGGATGAGAGATGTCTGGGGCCAGGGACACAGTGTCAAGGGAGAAGAAAAAGAAAAAAAGGGAAAGACAAAAAGGCATCCCCTTATCAGAACACAGCAGCTTTCTGAGTACCAGCTGTTTGCATTCTGCTTTGGGTAGAAATTCAGCTTTTCTGTGGGGGCCGGGGGGTGGGTTTCATGTGCTTCAAGGTGAAATCAATTTAAGTGCATGATGTAAAGGGGAAATCATTGAGCAATTAAGAAGTGTTCTAACGGTTTGTTTCCTGCAGATGCCTTTGACAATGAACTCATCTTCAAGACACTCAAAGAAATCACCGAAGGGAAGACAGTTCAAATCCCCGTGTACGATTTTGTCTCCCATTCCCGGTATGTTTGCTGCCCTGTGCTGGCCTGGCATCCCTTAGCAGCCCCGGTGCCCGCTGCTTCTGGCCCGTCCTTCCCTGTCACACACAGTCCGCCCGTTAGGGGCAGTGGCTGCACTGTGCGCTGGAACAGCCCATCCACACGTGTCCTTACTGCAAGAGAGTCCCGGACTTGGGTCGTGCTGCACATACATGGCTGTTGTTCCTGGAGTAGGATGTCAGGGGTGGCTAGAGAAAGGACAGGAAGAGGAACATAGAAAACCTCTCTTTCTGCTCTCCTGGCGTCTTGGGATTTGCCCGAGCAGAGAGAAGCATCAAGGGCGCTTTGTCTCCAGGGACCAGCGCCCGCCCCCTCCCGAGAGCCCTGCCTTTCCGTTGGTGTCTCTGCGCTCCTCAGGAGTGCAGTGGCCTTGTCGCCTTTGCCCTCGGAGCCGTGCAGGGGGTCCCAGAGGACTCCTCCTGCCTCCTTCAGACCATCCAGAGCTCAGCCCTCCTCTGGCCTCTCTCGGACATCCGGGAGACTAACTCTGATGCGGTGCATCACGGTTCCTTCCGTGTTGGGCGTCAGTGGCTGTTCCATGACTGTTAGCTCTGGCCTGTTTTGAAAGTTTCCCTTGCCTGCTGTCTTCATTCTTCCTTCCTCGTTGCTTTATCCCATCCTCCCTTGAGTTAACTCTGTAATCGGACTCTGGATCTCAGAGGTCCTTTTCTGTTAGCTGTCTATCATCAGTGCCCCGTCTTTGGCGCCCCTTGTCCCTTGTTCCCCACCTCCCCGCTTGAATGCGTCTGCTTCGTCACCGCTTTTCTCACCGACTTGAGGGTATAGAAGAGGAAGAGGGAAAGTGGGGCTCTGTCCTCATCCCTCCCGATGTCCCCTGGCTTTGGAGAGTCGCTTGACTTCAGGGTCTGCCTTGCCTTCCGCCCCGTGGGGCGATGGAGAAGGACATGTATTCCCTGCTGGAGCCAGGGGGCGGCCCAGGCCTCCTGTCGGCTCTGGGAGATGGTCAGACAGAACCTCTCATGTAAAGACCTTCTTTTCTGTATTTCTCTTCTGGAGTTTGCTTTATTTTCCTCCTCCCCTCCAGTCACTCCAGGACTGGGGTGGGCGTGCGGAGTGGTTGAGGGGAAACTGACTTTCCATTTCTGAAAGTCGAGCACGCTGGGTTCCAGAGGGCTCCTGGAGGAGAGAGGAGCTGGCATCTGCTCTCTCTGTCTTGACTCTTCATTCTACAGCAGGCTTTGGATTCCAGGGAGGACACAGCCTCTGTGCTGATGGCACGAATGCAGAGCTGGTCCAGGGAGCGTTTGACCTGGTTATGATGGTCCTGCCTGGGGCTGTCTGTGTTCCCAAGTCACCTAATCTTTCCAGCACCCCCGAAATCGGAGGGAAGGGCCCAGTCCTATGGCCTCGCGCTCCTCCCCAGCTGCCTTCCGGCCGCCTGCATCCACTCTCTGCTCTGCAGGAAGGAGGAGACGGTGACTGTCTACCCCGCCGACGTGGTGCTCTTCGAGGGGATCCTGGCCTTCTACTCCCAGGAGGTGCGAGACCTGTTCCAGATGAAACTCTTTGTGGACACGGATGCCGACACCCGACTCTCCCGCAGAGGTGAGTGCCTGAGCCTGGGGCCCTGCTGCGGCCCAGCCCGTGTCCGTGCAGCTCAACATCCTGCTGCCTCACGTTTGGTGACAGCTGAGAAGGGCTTCGTCACTTACTGTTTTGGTCACGGAGATGAAATAGTGTATACCCTGGTGTCACCAGGAGGACATGTGGTCAAACATGGACCTAGTGAACACAGGATGTCTGGCGCAGGACCGTCTTTGCTGCAGCCGGGCAGCCTGGCCCACCTTCCGCAGCACCTTTTCCAGAAAGCTCTGTCGAGCCCGTGTGCTGCTTCCCCGCCAGCTGGGGAGCTAAGCCTTGCTGTTTTGCCTGCTGGGTGTCTGGAGTACTCACTGGTTGCACAAGAGCCCGTGAGCCCAGCTCAGCGCCAGGGCCCAGGGCCAGGGCCAGTTTGCTTCCCCTGCAGAGGTCAGAGCCTTCCTGGAGGAAGGATGTTGGGATGTGGCTGTGGAGGGTGGGGTGACGACGCAGCCGTCTCAACAAGGTGCAGGTGCGGATACAGACACATGTGGCAGTGGCCAGGTCCTAGGAGGCTGTAGAAGAGACCTCAAACGAAGCTGGGGGCAGGTTGTGGGGACTGACTCGGTTCCTGGCAGAGGTGGTCTGCCACAGGGTCTTGAGCAGGGCCAGCAAAGGGCCACAGCTCCGCTGGGAGGTTATTCTGACCAAGTTGAAGTGAAGGCTGCAGGCTGGGGTGATCTGGACCAGAGAAACCTGTCAGCGGGAGGTGTGGTTGGAGCTAGCAGGGTTCCAGGCGATGGGGGTTCCAGGCAACGGGACCCAGCAAAGGTAGAGAGTGGGGCGGGGGCTGAGCACTGGGCTTGAGCCTGTCCTGTGGGGAGGCCTGAGACATGGTTGCTGACAGGGCTGGCTCCTTGTCACAAAGTGAATCTCTGGCAATGAAACTTTTCTAAGCTCCAGCCAGTGCCCTCTAGCCTCAGGGTCTAGGACATTTTCATAAAGCAAATTTCTAGTTCATGGCACACCCTTGTGGCTCAGAGGCTAAAGTGCAGGCCATGTAAAGACCAAAACCTGGGTTTGAGACCCAGGAGGGCTAGAAGGGAAACAAAAAAAAAAAGAAGAAAAACCTTAAAAATTAAAAAAATCAAACTTTCTAGTTTATCCAATTCAGTCCTCCCACTGCAGGAACCGTCAAGATTCCAGAAACGTGTTCCGGGGTCTTGTTCTTCCCAGTCGTAACAGGACCCCCACTCTACTGTCGACTCCCAGGTGCAGTGGGAGGTCCGTACTCTGAAGGACAAAGGAAGGCAGGGGACCACCCAGCAGGGACCCTTCTAGCTCGATGACTCTGTGTCTTTCCCTACCTCCCAGGCTTGGGGACCATGAAGGAGGTGGGCCCGTGTTTCAGGTCAGCAAGAGCCAGCTGGTTTCTCTTGATAAATAAGTGAGTTCTAAGCCTGACAGTCCCTCCTGTGTCTGCACAGGGCCTCACTTAACACTGGAACCCACAAATCCAGGCCCCACCCTGGCGGTCTGCACCATGTATGTATTAGCTTGTCAGATTAGGGATGCGTTGTGATGTATTGACAGACGAAAATCACAGTCGGATGAACCGGACTTGAGTCCTCGTCGCCCCAACTTATAGCTGTGTGACTTCAGGCGAGTTATGTTTGAACCTCTGTGGGGCTTCATTTTCCGATGTGGTGGCCATCTAAGGGACACCTGTGATGATCAGATCGGTGTCTGGGTGTTAGTCCACGGGTGTGGACATGGCAGGTGCTAAGTTCACTTCACCTGGAGTAGTAGAGGCCCTTCTGTGTCCCTGAGTCTCGTGCCTGGACTGGTCAGAACCTCTGAGCCAGGCTGGTCTGGTCCTGTTCTCAGGAGTTGGTGACACTGAGCTGAAGTCTGGCATTGTGGTCATGGCCCAGTGAGGGAGGAGTCCGAGCCTGCCAGTGTGGGAAACAAAACCCAGGTTTTGAGGGGTGTTAATGCTCTTGGAATGCAAACGAATTTTGGCTTCTAACTCAAACAGATACAAGGTGTAGGCCAAATAGCAAATTCTCGCTCTTTGTCATATGGAGACCTTCCTGGGTGGTGGGGAGGGGAGGGGCTCTCCCAGGGGGCCTCTGAGGACCATTGCGCAAGCCCTGCCTCTCCCCAAGCTCCTCCAGCACATTGCCACTTGTCCTTCCAGACTGTCATCTTCCCACATCACCCGATGATGAGTCACCGTCCTGGTGGACCTGTGGGGCCTTCCTGGCGTGTGCTTGTGTGATGCTAAGGGAAATGGGAGGGTCTGTCTGCAGCTGTCCAGCAGAACATTCCTGGAGACATGAGTTAGCGCCCTGGTCCTGCCCATCTGTGTGTCACCCTCCTGCGCATGTGTCCCTCCCATTTCAAGTTGACCCTCATGGGACCTGGGTCTGTTTGGGAGTCATGTAGGCCTGGAGAGACCGTCCTGTGCTTCTAGGGAATTGGCTTCTTTCCAGCCACGGCTTGCGCCTTCTCTCTGTGTTGCACCCTAAACCCCCCTTTAAGCCAGGGACACAAGATGCCAGGGGAGATGTGAGCTGCCAGCAGGTCTCTGCTGAGTGCGCACAGAATTAGGACCATTTCACATTTAGGAAGTTGAGATTCTGAGGGTTCAGAGAGGTGATGGAGGCAGTACTGGTGGGGCCCGGGTTTCAATCCAGGTTAGCTTGGCTCTCGGGGTCCCCATTGTTCCAGAGGATGGAGAGCAGGGGCTCTTGGGCTCCAGAGTGGAGCTACTGTGATGACACCCAGCGCCCCCGGCTGATTCCTCTCTGGGGTTTGGGGTGTTGTCAGGTCTGAGGGGTCCCAAGGGATCCTGGCCGGGCTGAGGGCAGTAGGAGAGCTGATTGAGGAGGGGCTGTGTGTGTTCCCATGCCCAGGACAGGGTTTCCCCAGGGCCAGCCATCCAGTTGTGCACAGACATGCTGGCATTGGGCTGGTGCCGAAACTTGTCATCAGAGGAGCAACTTCCGAAGTGCAGGTGTGTTTAGTTTTGCAGCCCCGATGCCCTGTGATCGGGTTCCCTTTCTCCTCTGGACTTTACCCAGAGGATGGAGGCCATACAACCCCCCGGTTTCTGGGGCGAGCCATTTTTTCAGACTCTCTCCTGCTTGGGTCCCCAGGTGGGCTGGAGGCTGGTTGGAGGAGGGGTGGGGCAAGGCCCAACGTGTTTTATTTGGTTCCCTGGGAGAAGCTCTTTGTATATTGAGCTGGGAGAGAAGCCAGGAGGTGTGACCTGGCTGCTCCATGGCCCCCCAGCCCTGTTTCTAGACCCGACTTCATGGTCGTCGTGCCAGTTGGATCATATCTACGACCCACCTCCTTTCCTACCCGTGCCTGTGTGCTCGTGTGTGCCTGCCTGTGGAACTCAGTGCCACAGAGAGGTGTGTGTGGGCAAACAGATTTATTTCCAGAAGTTCCCTCACAAAACCTGTTTGTTTGGCGTCTCATCCGTGCCGAAGAATGGTCCAGAGGAGCCAGGGGCCATGGCAATGACTGTAGGTGGACTTTTGGTGGGGGCGGACCCACTGCATAAAACTTGAGGCAAAACATTTTTTTTTTAATGTTTTAAAGGAAACGTACAGGAATGAAGTCAGGGAGGCAAACAGGAAGAGAGAGGCAGAAGAAGCACTTTATTTTATTTCGTTGGTCTCATTGGTTGTTCCCCCTGAGCCTGGGTCTTGAACCCGGGACCCTGGGATGTATGTAGGACCGCTCCCAGGGTGTGCTGGACCGCTAGGCCACAGGGCGCGCCCAGAACATTTAAAACACTGTCTGCAGGGGGCAGCTGTTCAGAGAAGACCCTTCCGAACTCAGCAGTGAGTTTGGGGAAATGGGCTCGGGAAGGTCGTGGGGAACGGCAGAGCCAGGGTGGCAGTCTCTTGGACACAAGACTCTTACAGAACGTGTTTGACGGAAGTTCCCGAGCCACTGACCAGGAGGAAGGATAGAAAGTGGTGCGTGTGGGCCAGCTGGGCTGTGTCACCCTCGAGCATGGTTTCCTGCGCTGTGGCTTCCTCATCTTCTTCTGCGGGACTTTCTGTTTGCAAACCTCTGTGTCGGAGCACACAGGAAAGGCTCATGCTCTGCTTGCCTGCCCGCCCTGCAGGGCTGCAGTGGTGGGCGCGGGCCTTGGGGTGGCACATCATGATGGCCTCTGCCTTGGGGACACAGGTGAGTGAATGCCAGGGCTCAGCATCCAGGTGCACACAGGAGAAGGTCTAGCAAATTCCTCACCCACCCTGACATTTTATTTGGGTCAAATATTGCTAGAAACAAGACGGGGAGGGCATAGGCCCGTGGCTTCAGAGTGCATTTTATCATAGCAGAATTTGTGTAGCAGAGAGACATAAAAGCTGACTTGTTTTCCCCGAGGCCACGCTACTGACCTGCTGTGGGTTTGTCAGGCATCTGGCCTGTGAATCACCCAGCGTCACCGAGGAGCCTGGGGGAGCCTGGGCTGCCGTGTAGGGGACAGACACATGTTGACTTTTGCATTATTTGTTTGAGTTGTGTTTTTCCTTCTCTTCCAGTATTGAGGGACATCAGTGAAAGAGGGAGAGACCTGGAGCAGATCTTATCACAGTACATAACATTCGTCAAGCCTGCCTTTGAGGAATTCTGCTTGCCAGTGAGTGGGGTTCTTGGTTTGTTTTTTGTTGAATTGAGTTTTTTCAGTGTACTCATGCAAATAAATGTATGTAAGCTAAGGGAGCTCCCGGCCCAGTCCTCCTCTCTCTGAATGACCTGCTCTCTGCAAGATACAAGAAGGGGCAGCCCGGGTGCTTTTTTTCCTGCCACTGTGTCCCCAGGAGCTATGTCCTGCTCTTTGCTTTCAGGGTAACCCCTAGCCGTTGCCCTCACTGCTCTCCTAACTCCCATGAGCTCTACACTTCCTGGTGGGTGGACTCCAGCATGAAGGACACTGGACAGAGACTTGGCCAGCCGGACCTTCAGAAGGTCTGTGGTGGAGTTTTTGCAGGGAGGACTCCGTTCAGGGTGTTCCCATCCTCTGGTGAGATGTCTTCAGGAAGGATGGTGGGGAACCCAGGAGTTCTCAGCGTTTGGCTGATCGGCCCTCTGCTTCTCAGGGAAAGACAGGAAGGTGAATGTCGAGGAAAGGCCACCAGGGACCAGAGATGTAGGGCTTTGGTGGAGAAGGGCATGGAGATAGCCCACTTTGGGCACAGAGACTCCTACACCTGTGTCCTGTGTCTTCTTCAGATGGTCCAAACTGACCGCACTCCCTAAAGACTTGAATTTAAGCTGGGGGGCTGGAGGGTGTGAGGCTTAGCCCGGTCTTGGGTGGTATCTGTAGGGAGCGTGGAATCTGCAGGCGCTGGGAAGTGAGGGTGAGGCCAAGTGTGGAATTTCTCTGCTTCTCCTGATAATTAACTTCTTTCTCCTCTCCTAGAAGATGCGATTCCAGGGTCTTTGTTTCTTTAAATCTGTGAGTAGGTTTGGTGGCAAACCAGACCTGACTTTTGTTTCAGGTTGGTGACAGGTGACTTTTTCTGAGTCAGCTGAGTGACCTGGCTGTACTAGTCATTATTCTGGAGAGGATTGGGTTGCAGATCAGATTTCTGGGAAAAGGCAGGAGGGAACTGAGGAACTGCAATTCCATCCATCCATCCATCCATCCATCCATCCATCCATCCATCTGCCTGCCCACCCAGCCACCCACCCATCCGAGGACCTCTCCTGCTTTATTTTAATTTACTTAATAACACAAAGAACCCCTATTATTGGACATAAATTAGAGTTAACTGGCGATTTTCTGTTAACTTAGTTGTAACGCAGCTCAAAATTCTGCACATTTTCAGTTGTTTCTACTCGTCCCCACGTCAGCCACTGTGCTCACGGACGGCCAGCCGCGTAGACCTCGCCCCAGGCCTGCCTCTTTCGGTGGCGTGTGTGTCTGCACCGTCGTCACCGGGCCCTAGAAGAGCACAGGGGCCCTTGTACTGAAGACAGGCTTATGTGGTCTCATATAAACTCATTTTTATACCAGGACACAGTTTCTTGTATGATGGTCCTCAAAATCTCAATAAATTAAGAGAAAAAGAAAGATTGTTTCTCACTGAGACCTCTGAAAAAAATAGGTCTAATGGCAGAGCCGGTGAGAACAGGCACTGATGGGGCTTGGTTTTTCTGTGTTGACCCTTGTGTCAGATAGTGTCTGATAGTCCAAGGAGGGCAGCTCTGTGAAGTGGAGTTTTATTAAATCATGTTTTTCCACGTGGGGAAGAAGCAGTTACATATTTGCTTTCAGAGACTCCAGGTGCTCAGGGCTGGTTGTAAACTTAAAACACCGCAAAATACTACTGAGAACTCAAGGAAAAGCTTGTTTATTATAATTTAGATAAGGTGGGTAAAAAAATGTCTCCGTAGCCTCACTTGTCACACCCCTGGGGTCAGTCATGGGAAAGCTAACCCCTTCCCTATATTCCTATATCCCTTTCTGTCTGGCTTCTTTAACACGTTACCAATCTTTCTTCACAGACGAAGAAATATGCAGACGTGATCATTCCTAGAGGGGCAGATAATTTAGGTGAGTCCTCATGGGGCATCATCTTGTGGACAGGACTCTGCACTCTGTAGGTCATGCTTTCGGGGAGAATGTGGTGCCCAGACAAAGCTTTGTAGCCATGGCTGAGCAATAGTTCACTATCTGCGCGGGAAAGGAACTCCCGTCTGCATGTCTGCCTGTGTCTGTTTCTGTATGGTCTGTCTGTCTGTGTGTCCTCGGATACTGTCATGGATTTGTGCTTCTCTGGCAGAACTCAGAGGCTGCAGACTCCCCTCTGCTGCCCTCGTGATGATACCTGAGGTACCTGCAGCTACCTTTGAGCAAAAGCACATTCCTTCTTGCTGTGCTCTGGGGCACCTCAAGGGGCCCTGCTCCCCCTACTCCGCGTGTGCTGCCTCCTTTCGTCCTGTCGAGGGAGCGCAAGCATCTCTGCACCGATGCATGGAGGGGAGAGTTGATTTGTAAGAAGACCCTCGCATCTCATTCTCCTGATAAATTCTGTTTTCCTCCATTTAAAAAGTTAAAATTTTTGCTGAGTCTTTTGTGAGTCAGACACAGTGATAAGTATCTCACCGCGTTTTTTCTTAAAAGCCAGCGCGTTTTCATTCATGGCCAGAGTACTGTCGTCCAAATCGGGAAACGCGGGAGTCCTGTCATCTGTATCCCGGTGATGTTTCTCAGTCTTTTTTTGCTTTCCGTGACCCCGACGCTCTTTTTCTGCCGGCCCGCTGTTTTGTGGAACAGCCCCCGGTTTGGGTGTGTCTGTTTCCTTGCGGTGTAGGGGTCCCTTTATACAACCCGGAGGGCACCGTGGAAGAGAGATTGTCTTGTCTCTCTGGGCACCGGGATGTTTATTCTATTCTTGCTGATGTGAACAGGAATCAGGTCCTTGAGGACTAAGGACTAAGAAAAGAGCGTCCTGTCTCTTACTTTTGAGGAGTCAGCCTTCTGTGGGCTTGCTCTAGTTGGGGCAGGGAGCTGGTGGCTTCCCAGCGGAAAGGACTCGCAGCTAATTGGTGGAGTCAGACTAAAAGCTATTCTCGATTGCTTTCATGTGCTCCAGATTCTGGTCATCTTCTGATGGGAAGCCCATTCCTTAAGGATGTACTGTGTGGCTGTCTTCCTCTTGGGACTGTCCTGTGAGGTGGTCTCATTAGTCCCTTTGGAGGGCTGGGAGGTTGGAGTGACTTGCCTGCCAGTGCAGAGCCAGTTCCCTGGAAGGGTCTCTGCCTCCGGTTCCCGTGTGCCCCTCCGCCCACCCAGCCTGGCATGTGCTCCTCCCCCTCCGCGTCTCTGATCTGCTGGTCTCTGCCCCACAGTGGCCATCAATCTTATTGTGCAGCACATCCAGGACATCCTGAACGGAGGGCCCTCCAAACGACAGAGCAATGGCTGTGTCAACGGCTACACCCCTTCCCGCAACAGGCAGGCCTCGGACTCCAGCAGCCGGCCACACTGACCTCATCTCCTTCGGCCGGGCCTCGACCCCGCAGAGGAGGAGGGAAGGTCTGGAGGCGCTGCTCATCTGTACATACCATTTACGATGACATTGCTGTATTTAAGAAAACACCACGGAGATGAAATGCCTTTATTTTATTTTTTTTTTTTTTTGTACCTGGAACGGCGAAATGAAATCAAACTTGACCCTGAGCTTAAATGACAAACTGTGCCAACTCTCACTGGGGATGCTTAATTATGAATTGAACGTGTAACCAGTTATAAATATATATATAGAGAGCTATAAAAGGATCTATTTTTGTGTAAATGTACAAATACTGTAAAGCTGTTTGCTGTAAGTATTTTGCAGGAGGGCCTGTCCTTGAGTGTGTGGGGATAGGAGCTGGAGTGTCACTGAGGGAAATTTGCCCATTGTGTTCCAGATGGGGCAGGCTCACCGGTGTGGGACATGGTGGCGCGTGTCTCATTGCTTGAGTATCTGTGGAGCTCAGTGGGGATTGAGTTTGAAGCCATGGATTGTCCCCTCCATCCCTGCCATCAGAGCCTACCTTCATGTTGTTGGCACTTAATGATCATTGATGAGAGATTCTCTTTTCTTTTTTTTTCTTTTTTTGAGTTGAAATTAGGCAAGACCTCCGCTCAAAAATCAAACTCAGGGAAGAGGCTCACGGAGAATAAGTCTTCAGCATTTTCTTCTTGCTTTGCTCCCCACCTCTGGCTACTTGGCTGGCTCAGCGACAACTCCTCGCCACACTGCTTTGCTATCTTTCCAGAAGTCAGTGCTGCCCCTCTCTCTCCTTCCCTAACAGGGACTTGACGGGGTCATGTCCTGACACAATGGGGATGGATGGTGGGGCTAGAACAGTGTCTGCTCTCATGTCCGAGGATATACTGGTGTCTCCTGCTTTCCAGGGAAGCTGCCATCAGATTCCTAGGGCATTTTCCTGGACTGTGGAGGGGATGGTGGCCCCCCGAGTCTGGGTTTTGATTGAGGATTTCTGTTAACAGCTGGCGGGCTCTGGCAGGGTGGAGACAGCTCTGCCCATGGAGGGTAATAGCTTTTGTACATTGAGACCCGGGGATTTGTGGCAAGGCGAGGCTAGCTCACACCTTTCCTCAGGGATTCTCCCTAGCAGCCTCACCACCAGGAGAATGTACTTACTCACAAAACTGCCAATACGGCGGTCACTGGGCACATAGAAGGGGGAGTGTAGACAGAGTGTCTAAGTCTCGAGTTCCGAAATTGGAGTGTCAGGTTGAAAGCATCTGGAATTTCAACTTTCCTGAGGTCTTCCTCTGAAAGAGATGTCTTCCCTTGAGAGAAGTGCAGATTCCTGAAGATTCTCAGCAGAGGAAGTGCGTGGACCCAGCAGGGCTGAGGAGGTCTCACTCTAGAATCTTAGAGCCTCAGCACTCAACTGCAGATAAGCCAGAGCCTTTTCATTTCACTGGTGGTCAGTGACCCCATTGTGGCTGCCCCTGCTGGGGACACGTCAGGGGACCCCTCTCCATCCATTGCTTTCAGAGCCCGTTGGAGCCAATGAGTTGGGCTCTGTGACAGTCTAGTCCCCGCAAACTCAGCACGGTCTAGTTTGGTTCCCTTTTCTGGATGCAGTTTAACTCTTAAATCTCTTGTGCTGTTTCCAAAAGTCAAACTGAGTCACCACAGAGCTCTGCTACTCTGAGATACTCGGGACTGTGCTGTCAGCTCTGGAGGGAGCTCCTAATGGCAGCAGCTGTCTGGTTGGAGCCCTGGGAGGCTCCGACGTGCCTGCTTTGAAGGCGGTACTCCCTGGGATGGGTAGGGCTAGAGTGTGCTTCAGAATCCACCTTGTCCTCCTAGTCCTACCTGTACGGTTGTGAGATGAAGGGGGGATAGCAGGCTGGCTTGGGATCCTGAGGACCCAGGGGCCTCTTGCCTTGCCAGAGCCTGGCTATGCCCGGGAGAGGCCCAGCTTTCGTGGGTAGCATGCTCAACTTTACTTGAAGCTCCCAGGTGCCAAACCATTTAGTGCCTTGGCTGTCTATCCCACTGCCTTGGAAGATGAGTCTTCTCATCTCCAAGCCTTGACTGGCCTAGTCGCTTCCTCATGTACCTGCGGTGTTGGGACCAAGCCCCCTGTGTCTGAGCAGCCCAGTGCAGGACTCTGAGGCTACCCCGCCTCCGGTGGGACTATCACCGACTCCTGCCAGGACTGGGGGCAATGCTGACCGCCCCTGTGGCTCAGACATTGTGGGGCAGGGATGGGGAGGGATGCTCTCTGTCCCTCTGTGGTGACCCCAGCATTTAGCCAACAATTTAGACTTGAGCTTTGATAGGACAAATCCTAGACGTATTTTAGGAGGCAGGGAAGCCATGGAGAACTGGGGCAGGGTCATCAGGCTAGAAGCCACGCTGTGTGAGGTCCGATACATGCTGAACAGGTTGGGGTAGTGGCGGCCGCGCGTGCAGGGGAGGCCCTTGGTCAGAGCCCCCAACGGTGCTTGCCTCTCCCTCCCTGGTCCAGATCATCCACTGACTGGGTGTCTGAGAACCACGCAGCGAGTCGTGGGCAGGCCGCATGCTCCTTCACGCCTGTGGTGCTTCTGCCTTTTCTTGGGCAGCCTGAGGCCTGTAGAGCAGGCTGGGATTCTGTATGAGGAAGATGCCAGCGCTGGGACCTCAGGGTCCTCTGGGTAGGAGTGGAGAGGGCAGACCTCCAAGGGGCAGTGTCTGGGAGCAGGGAAGGTATCCATTCTGCTCTTCAGAATCAACTGTCTCTGCCTCACACGCCCTGGTCTTGTTGCTTGTTGAGGCTGACTTCCCTCCTCTCCTGGACTTGGGATGGGACCTTTGTCCCAAGTGCCCTCGAGCAGCTGGTGGCTTGCTTGCGTCACAGCACATCTAGGAACAGCAGGGATGGGCCCAGCCTGTGCTGACAGCTGCCCTGCACTAGTGCCCATGGCCTTGGGAGGGAAGTTTCCTCCACGCCAGAGTCTCCCCGCCCTCGAGGATCCAGCGCCCAGCAGTGCACTGGGCTGGCAGGCCAGGGCTGGTCGGGGCCAGGGCTGTGTTCTAGAAACCTCCCCCTTTACCCTAGCGCCAAGGTGGGGTCAGAAAACAGCTTGGTGTCAAGTCCAATGCAGGAGTGATTGGGGTGGGAACATCACTGGGGTGCCTGGAGTTCAGTTCCCTTTGACCCTCGTCTCCGGGTCTCCGGGTCTCCGCGGCTTCCTGGGGTCAGTGACCCATGTCACAGCAGCTTCCTGCTGCCCTTAGAGGCACTCAGTGCCTGGCCACTCCCGCGTGAGTGGCCCCATCAGACTTAGCTTTTTCTTTTCTTTCCGATGCTTACTCAGCCCCACTTCTAGCGCCCTGCGTATTGTTCGTAGTGACAGAAATGGCTGCAACCATGTACGTTGCTGTAAATAAAGACTGAACCCAGAAGCACCGGCTCGCGCCTTCTTTGGGTGTGGGAGTAGGAGCGGGCCTGGGCCCCGGGTGGGGACGCGCCTGCTGTCACCAAGCCTGATGATCCCCAGCTGACCCCAGACCTCAGCTGGCCTGGGACGCTGGGGTCATGCATGTCCTCCGAAAGCCCGGCCAACAGGCTGCAGAGGCTTCTAGATGCTCTGGCTCTGAGCTCCCCCTAATGTCTCTGGTTTACGGGGTCTCCTGCCTCCATGACTTCCCTAGTCATTCCTCTCTGTCCACATTAAAGACCCAAACAAAGTGAGTCAACGGTAAGTCACTGGTGGCTGGGACCCAGCTGTGAGACCCTAAGGTGGGGTGTGGGGAACAATAAAAAATGAACAAACAAGTGAAAATGCTCCTCTTCCTTCCTCTTAAAATCACCCATAAGCCCTCTGTGGCTTAGGTGGCGAAGGTGCAGACTGACAGCTTGCGACTTGTGTTTGAGACTCAGGCCAAGCCAAGCAGGTTGGGGTAGTGGTGGCCGCGTGTGCAGGGGAGGCCTCAGGTGGTAACGAAAACCCTACCAAACCTCCTAGTGGAAATTTT
This sequence comes from Solenodon paradoxus, assembly GCA_004363575.1. Classification (NCBI taxonomy): domain Eukaryota; kingdom Metazoa; phylum Chordata; class Mammalia; order Eulipotyphla; family Solenodontidae; genus Solenodon; species Solenodon paradoxus. The sequence continues at coordinate 261,359 of RJWH01001825.1, forward strand.
ATTGGCGGTTATTGGAGGAAAGTATGTTATAATGGCCGTGGATAATTCCAAGTTGAAGTCCTGCTCTGAGTGAATCAGTTGTCAGTCACATGCAGCTCGATCTTTGAATCCCTGTTGTTGAAAGACGAAGTCACCCACCACCAGGGGTCTTAAAACAGTTTCCTTCCTAGTATCTCTCTACCTCTTGGGGTCCCTTTTGTCCCCTCGCCCTGCCCCCCCGGGTACCTACAGGCCTTCATTCAGTGCCCAGCCTCTGCCCTTCCCGCTGGCCGCGCAAACCCATCAGGGAATGAGACCCAAAGCACGTCCATCTCCGTCTCGGACCCTGCTGTGTTTCCACGGCACTCAGGTGACTGCAGAGCAGAGCGGGATTGTCAAGCGTGACTCATCTGAGTCACACAGTAGGGCTCACAGGTGTGCTTGTGCTGGTGGCTGAGCGGGCCTGTCTCTGCGCTGCTGTCTCACCTCCCCCGTCCTCTGTCTCCATCTCTGGAGGGAGGCTTTGCTTGAGACTCAGCCCACTCATCAGAACTCAGCTGGCCGCAGGGATGGTGATGCAGATGAGGGAACCCTGGGGTCATTTGCTGTCTTCCCCTCTGTCTCCGCCTCCTCCAAACCACCCTTCTGCTCCGTGACCAGGAGACACCTGTTAGACAAGTGCTGCTTTAATCGAGCCCTTCATTGGCATAGATGAAGAGAAGCCTGTTAGGACGTGCTCTGAGGCTGAGAGAGGAGGGTGGCAAGGAAGGCCGGGGTGTGGAACAGTCTGCCAGGAGAGGGAGATCCACCATCTGGTGCAGGGGGTGTTTAGGTGATTCTTTTAAAGCAAGTTAAGACATGCCCTGGTGGAGTAGTGGTTTGGTCTGCCGCCTCCAGCTGAGCACAATCCAGTACATTCAAAGACCCTGGTTCATGTCTCAGGGCTGGAGAAGGCCACCAACATGGACAACTAAATAAGTATGATGAACAAATAAATGCTTCCTCCTTTCTCTCTGCCTGCCTGCTCACTTTCATTCTTGCCTGTGCCTTTCTTAAATAAATAAAGCAAGCAAGCTGAATTGGGTCATTTTATAAAACCCAGAATGAAGTGAACCCACTTGCTAAATCAGAAGTACTGAGATACACATATAGTTGACCCTTGAAAGGCCTGGGTTGGAGGACTGGCCAACCTGAGTGGTCAGAAATCCATGTATAATTTTTTGAAAGGAAAGCTACAGGCAGGAATAGAGAGGAGAGAAAAGCATTTTTATTTGTATTTCCATTTAGTTGTTTACCCTGGTTGTTTCCTCCTGGACCCGGGACTTGAATCTAGGGATATGTGGCTTGTGCCCTTCAGAGGCCATTGACCACCGCTCCACCAGGACATCCCATCCACATGTAACTTTTGACTCTCCAGAACTTCAGCTGCAGTTGTTCCTTGAGAAGAGAGGGAGGGGATCAGTGTCAGGAGCCCTGTGAAGACCAGAATTCAAGGATCTGCAGTTCCTTAGAGTCAGCCTCTGAAGGCTGGTTTCGCATCCCCGATTCAGCTGAACGACTCCCACGTGTCCAGATCTGGAACTTGAAACCTGCAAATGTGGGCTGCCAATCATATTTATTGAACAAAAGGAAGATACGTCTCACTGGGCCCTCAAGATTCAAGCTCATGTATGTTCAAGGGCCAACTGTTGATTTTTTTCCCAATAAACTATGAACTGAAATAATATAAAATGGTCACATGCACCATATGAGCTAGGACTAAACCAGGCATATTGTCAGTTCGTATGGGACCTGGAAATTCTGCCTTAAACTCACTTTGCATACAGTCAAGTCAGTGCCTGCCCCTTTCCTTTCCTTTTTTTTTTTTTTTTTTTAAAGGAAGGGTGCAGGCAGGAATGAAGGCAAGTAGGCACATAGGAAGAGAGGAGGAAAAAGTATTTATTTTATTTAGTTGTTCATTTGGTGGTTTCCCCAGCCCTGGGTCTTGAGCTGGGGACCTTGGGAGGTATGTGGACTGTGCCTCCAGTGAGCTAATCTGCTAGGCCACTGGGGAATGCCAACATTTTATTTTTATTTAGTTGTTCACATGGGTTGTGCCCCCTGGCCCCAGGTCTTGAACCTGGGACATTGGGATGTGTGTGGGACTGTTGCCAGGGTGGACTAGACTGCTAGGTCACCAGGGCACGATCCCCCCCATCCCCTTTCCTTTTGTATAAAACTTGCCATTTCTTGGGACTTCAGTGGCACTCGTGAGGTGTTGCCGGGCGGGCTCACTGACTGCCCAGCAGTGTGTGTGGCTATGGTGCCCGCAGAGGAACCAGCTGCTTCCTGAAGCGCTCACGTGTCATTGCGGTGTGTTCTGAAAAGCCTGAGCTTCTCTCACAAGTAATTGCAGCTATAATGTTCCTCTGAGTGACATGTACTTTCATTTCCCAAAATGTCCAACTTTCATGATCACATTCACTTCGAGTTTTCCAGCCTTCGGTACACATATACTTTGCCTGGTTTGGTCCTTCAAGGTGCCAGTCAAAACTGCAATGAGATGATACCTCACCTGTGAGGACGGCAATTATCCAAAAGGCTGGAAACACGTGTTGGCAAGGACGCGGAGAAAAGAGAACCCTGTTCACCGTAGGTGAGAGTGTAAATTGGTGCAATCATTATGCAAAATGGTATGGAGGGTTCCTTCAAAACCTTGAGAGTGGATGGAAATTCCATTTAATCCTGTCATCCCACTTCTGGTTATTTATTCCCCAAACACAAAAATACTACTTCAAAGAGCTACAGACCCAGGTTTGTTGCTGCATTATTCACAATAGCCAAACATAGAAACAACCTAAATGCCCATAGGCAGATAAGTGGATAAAGACATGTTATGTGAGCATAGTGGAATACTATACAGCCATAAAAAGGTGAAGCCCTGGCCACTGTGGCAACATCAATGGAACTAGAGGGGATTATGCTAAGTAAACTACTGCAGAAGGAGAAAGACCAATGCTGGATGCTCACACTCATATGTGGATATAAAGAAACACAACAAACGGACAAAACAAAAACCAACCCTTGGACTGAACAGAACTGAGATCGCCAGAGGAGAAGGGGTGAGGATGGGAGCAAAGGCCAGTGGGGTCCAGCGGGCAGTGATGGAGACGATTAGAAGTGTAATGGCGGGTGTGGTGTGTTATCACATATTTGATGAAGAGTGAACTTATCTGTCTCAAAGTTATATTATGTTGTAAATTTAAAGTGACCTCAATTAAAAGACAGTCCTGCCAGTATGTAAGGAATGTGGTCCTCATCTGTGAACCCACAGCAGCTCGGGTAGGACCAGCCCTTGGTGGGTATCTGGCTCACGTCTGCCACCTATTGGTGGGACTCAACTCAGGGGTTCCTGGGGTGGCAGAGCTAATGCTGTTTGCTTAGCTATCATGGTTTCTAAAGAGCTGTGACTTCTTTTTTGTTCTTTGCCATGAAATCTTTAGTAAAGCCTTCCCTAGTACTGATAGGAGCTGACCCTCTTAGCTTCTCTGTTGCTCCAGTTTATCATAGATTTTCTCCAAGTTGGCCGTCATTGAGGGAGAGGATCTGTTGTAACCAACTGGACAGGTGACTCCGATGCCTAGTCAGGCTGGCAGTCAGGGCCTGTGTATTTAGTGCTGCAAGACCTTCAAGGGTGTGGTCTTCACTGCTGCCTGCATCTGCTTCTCCCAGGAATGTGCTGTCTAGGGCCCTTCCCTGCGTGCGTGGGGGCTGGAAAGTGTTGAGGCTGTGTAAACCCGTTCAAGTCCAGCACTGCCCGCTCAGGGGGTCAGACTCCAGGGGAGACTGGGCTGTGGCTGTCCTGGGAAAGTCCCCTAGTATCCTTGGGCTGGGCTTTCTGAAGCTCAGCGCTCCAGGGAACTTCTAGCTGCACGAAGTCTGACCTGGAGCCTCACTGCAGAAAACAGAAAAGCAAAGTTGTCGTCAAAGCTGGCAAAGAGGTGTCTCAAGTGTCTCCACCTCTCCCTTGGGGACTGCAGGGCTTTGAAAACAAACCCATCATTTTAAAAACCAGGAAGGCAGGCCTGGCAGTGAGGTGACCGGATCACAGTCTCCTGCTGGGCTCACAGTCTGCTCTGGACCTGCCCTGCCTCCTGCTGGTCCTCCTGGGGCCTCTTCTGGGACAGACAAGGTGACAAGCTGGGATGGATTCTTTTTGACCATAAGAAGAAGGCCCTGAGGAATAGACTCTTGTTTGGCTGCAGGGCGGGCGAGGAGAGACAATGGAATATTTTTTTTTAATTCTGTTTGGCCAGTTCATCTCAACAGAGTCCTTTAAAAGGGGTTCCTTCTCTGCTCCAGGAATTCAGGCTGTCCGGTGTTGACTAAGAGTAGGCTTAATACGGTGCACCCTGGTGGAGCAGCAGTTGGGTTGATCGCCTCTGAAGGAGTCCAAGCCCCATACCCTCTGGGTTCGAGTCCCAGGTCTGGGGGGAAACAACCAGTGTGAACAACTAAATAAAAATGGAATAAAATGCTTCTTCCTCCTCTCTTCCTGTCTACCTGCCTGCTTGCTTCATTCCTGCCTGCACCTTTTATTTAAAAAAAAAAGAGCCGATTCAGCATAATATTTAGAAGCGAACGCGGGACAGACTGGATTATCACCCCCAGGATGGGGGGTGGTTCAGCGCTGGTTTGGGGCTGGGGTTAGCTTTGCTGAACCAGAACATTCCTGGCCAAAGGAATGGAACCCCATAGGGGAAGTAGCTCTGGAGGCTCTGTCACATAGCAGCGGTGGCCTTCGGCAGGCTGTTTGGTGTATGGGTATGTGGGCAGAGGCAGGACTGGCCCAGCTGTGAGTGCTGGCTGCTTTCCACCCCTGGTAATGGGGCTGCAGGATGAGTTCCTGGGGGCCTCTTCTCTATAGCTCAGGGCACCTGGCAGAGGCTGGCTGTCTGAGGGAGATTCCTCACCCTGCCCTGGAGCTTACCTGCAGGAGGAGGATTTTGCAAAAAAAAAAGGATGTTTTGGTGTGGCTCAGGCACTAAGTCAGTGACTGGGGTGTGGACCATGTAAAGTCCAGGAACTGGGTTTGAGATCCCAGTCAGGACAAGCAACCAAGATAAACAAGCACATTAAAGTGCTCCCTCCTCCTTTCCCTCTCCTCCTCCCTTCCTCTTAAAAAAAGGGAAGAAAAATAGAAAGCCAAGGAGAGAAAATCCTGGGGAGAGTGAGGGCTGTGAGGATCTCCTCACAGCAGTTAAGAATACATGTTGTTTCAACAATGGTTGAGGATAAATAACTTTTTCAGATCAACTCAGGGTGGAGGGAAGTAGAGGGAAAGCTGTTTCTAGACAATGGGGTCAGCAGCATTTTCAAGGTGATGTCGAATAGATGGGAAATCCACTGTCCCACCAGGCCAAGCGAGATGATTAGAAACGGGAGGAGGAAGTCCCAGAGTCCTTCAGTTCCAGCCTGAAAGCAGAAGGAAGCAGTGAGGACTGTGCACGGCACTGCGGTGCGTCCAGAGGCCCCGTGTGCAGACTGCCTCTCCCTCCACACAGGAGCATGTGTCTGAGTCCTCCAGTGGCAGGGCAGGCGCTTGACAAACACCTGAGAAACAAACAGGAGGTGCGCCCTGGTGACTCAGGGGTTTAGCCGGTGCCTGGGGTGCAGTCCACATACAGTCCAAGGATCCAGGTTTGCGACCTGGAACCAGGGGAAACAACTAAATAAATAAAAAAGCTTCTGCCTCCTCTCTCTGCCTGCCCACCTGCCTTCATTCCTGCCTGCATCCTTCCTCTAAAGAAAAATATCTTAAAAAACAAAAACAGATATGCCCTGGTGGAGTGGTGGTTTGGTCAGCCACCTCTGAAGGAGCACAGTCCATGTACATCCCAGGGACCCTGGTTCATGTCCCTTGTATGTGTGTGAGAACAACCAATGAGAAGAACTAAATAAAAATAACACTAAGTGCTTCTTCCTCTCTCTTCCCGCCTGCCTATTCTTCATTCCTGCACCCTTCCTTTAAACACACACACACACACACACACACACACACACACACACACACACACCCCAAAAGAACAAAGGCAGGAGGGTGGGAGAAAGGGTGTAAAGATGGGAAGGAGGAGGGAGGGGCACAGATTGGAGAACCCTTTTCTGGTCTGAACCTCCTGCTCTTCACTGGTGAAGTTGTGGTCCCTTCCCCGGCCCATCTAATTCATCTGAGGAGCCAGAGTGCAGTCCCAGCCTCCGCCACCCGGCGGTTTAGTACTTCCTGTGAAGTCCTAGATGAATGGGAGCAATAACATTAATACAATGAGCTAGAAACAATACCGCTGGTAACACAAGCACACAGTGTTATTTGTTTTCAGTAGAAAGTGTAGCTGCCCTAAGTGGTGCTGGGAAATGGTTCAGTTGGGTGCACCCTTGTGGCTCAGGAGGCTGAGACGCTGGTGTGTAAACCACATACATCCCAAGGACCTGGGTTCAAGATCGGGGGCAGAGCTGGAAAGACCAAAGAGAACAACTAAATAAATGAGGATATTTCTTCCTCCTCTCCCTTCCTTCCCCTCTTAAAAAAAAGAAGAAAGAAATGAAATGATCCAATTGGGCTAAAACCAAATGTGGGAGGGAAAGATGGCTGGCAGTCAAACAGGAGTTAGCAGATGAGCACAGCAAAGTGGATTCTGGGAGCCAGTCCCACTGGCCACTGAGAGCATGCCTGGGGCAGTGTCTGGGTGTGTCACCCTATCACGAGGTGTAACCTCCCCACAGTCTGAGAAGTGGCTCTGTTAGACCAAGCATCACTGAAAGAGACTCTGTCAGTGAGAGTGAGGTTCAGTTGCATATAACAGAGAGAGAAACTAATAAAATTCAAAAGTAATTGGCTTTGAACAAGGTAAATGTTTATTTTTCTCATAAAAGACACCCAAGGATAAGGATGTCATCATGTCTTCAGGAACTCAAGCCTTTAGGTTTCTATCATCAGCACTTGGTTAATCTTTCAAGATCATTTCATGGCCCGAAAAGGCTCCAGTCAACAGTCCTGCATCCCAGACAGCTGGAAGAGGGGAAGGACATGCCTTGTTCCCGTTAAGGAAGACTTTCCAGAAGTTCCACACGACACTTCTGCTGTCTCCTTGTCCAGATCGCCATCTGTGTGGTTTCAGCTGAGTGCCTTCCTCCTCTGAGTGAAACAGATAAACCGGACACTTTTTAGATAAGATAAACAAACTTGCTTGTTGATGTTCTCCAGTTGTGTGTTATCCTTACATTTTCCATGCCTACTCCGACTGCTGTAAAATCTCTTTATTTCTTGTGTGTGCTCAACTCTGCATTAAGCAGGACCTTTTTGTGCATATTTCACCTAAAATTTCTAGGTATTTTGTAACGAGGGTTTTCTGGTTGAGTCATTGATAATGGGGGAACAAATGAAACGGATGCCATTGGTTTTCTCAAACCTTTTGTCCAGAATAATTTTGTGCTGACTCAGGTTCAGTCAGCATTCTCAGACTTCCACTGCTCCCGGTGTGAAGTGTGCTGGGTCCCGGGCTGTCCGTGTCATCACGCCCAGTTGAACTGCTCCTTAAGGTCAGACCCGTGACACTCCGACATCTCTCCCGACATCTCCTCCTGCTCCTGCTTCCTACTGGTGTCCGGAAGCCAGGCGGAGTACTCGATCGATTCCTTGACTTCTGTTTTGGAGTCAAGCACTGTGCGAGGATAAGATCCACGGAGATTCTGAGAATTTCATGGACATTGTGAGCATAGTGCGGTGCGACCTCATGGACTTGGGACTCGCCTTCTGCAGTCTGTTGCTGGTGGAACTGGCCACTGGGTGGCGGGAGTGAACCACAGCACTCGGTCCTGCTTTCACCTTCAGAAGCCCTGGAGGACAGTTGTCAAAAGCGTTGAATGTCTACCTGTGCCAGGTTCTGTGCAAGGCCCCGACCCCCGAAGACCTCACTGATGGCCAGCAGCCACTCATGCATCAACACAGCACCCCTCCGAGGCAGGATGGATTACGTATGAGATGGGGCTCCTCTCCTACATCTGGGGGTGTCCAGGATGGTAACTGTTGACAGCAACCTGGAGGACTTGATGGGCATGTGTGTAAGGGGAACTGCAGGACCTGTGTCAACCGCACTTGGTCACCAACATCCTCCCTGTGGGTGTTATCACTCCATCAGGGTGTCCTGCTAGCGGCCTCCTAGACCGGGCCTGGTGATCGACTGGTGGTGTGACGGGACTAACGCTGGTCCGCTGTGGCCTGGGTTGAACTGGTTAGAAAGGAAGCTCCTAGAAAAGACCTCACCAGGCGGCTGCCCCAGGCCGGCAGACACCCTCGGAGGAGTTGGAGGCTGGGGCATGATGCCACTCGCCCCGAATCAGGTTCCCAGGAAGAAGCCACGGTCATTTTCCGGGACCCATGTAACAAAGGGGTGACTGGCCCGTGGGGTTTTCCGTCCCCACGCACTCTGGGGGCGGGGGAGGCCGACTCAGTGCAGTTGCTGGGTGACTGCAGGGGAGACGACAGCCTGGAGGGACGCCACCATGTGCATCTTCGTGCCACACGGGACAGTGAGAGTCTCAGATCCCTCTGCCATCAAAGTCCATTTAAAAATAATATTTTATCAAGTTCGTCACAATCAGTGTTGTTATAACTCCAGTGAGAGTGAGATTTCATATGTGTCCAGGCAGACATCGGTGGTGTGTGCACACACGTGGGAGCATTGCATCATTCATTTGTATACACTTGCACGCACTGTGCGCACCAGTATATGCGCGCATGCACAGTACGCACGCATATACGCATGTGCGTCATCGTATGTGTTGAATGTATACACGATGTTATTGTATGTGTATGCATGTGTGCGCATGTATTCTACGTATCTGTGTCTAATGTGTGCACTGTGTATGTTGAATGCATACACACAAGCAGGTGTGAATATGTGTTTATTGTGTGCTTATGCATACATGTGCATGCACGTATTTCATGGTGCATGAAATGTACTTCTTGTGGCATGCATGCACACGTGTGTAGCTGTCTGTGTGTACATCTGCATGCCTCTGTGTGTATGCGTGTGCAGGAATGTATTGTATGGTGCATTTGCTGCATATGTTGTGTGTGTGTGTGTGTGGGTGTGGGTGGGTGGGTGTGCTGTCAAAGTAAAGACAACACCGAGCTGTGGCTCCTCACAGCTGTCACTGAAGGTTCTCCGTGTGAAGAGCATCACCGGCTCCACCTGCACTTCATTCTCTGACCTGCGAGGCTCCAGAAGTCCACCAGGGGGCGGAATGGAACTTTCTCCCGTCGGTTTCACGCATCAACCATGCACCTCGTGCCTTCCCCTGTGTCTGTTGCTGAAATGCCCTCTTTTGTTTTAAGCCTCATCTGACTCCTACTAGATGGATTATATCACCCCAGTTTCCATAAAGGGAACGAGGTTCAGAGACGTTAGGTCCGTGACGTCAAGTCAGCAATGTGTGGAGACGCTGGAAACTGATCCCGCCTCTTCTGAATGGCCAAGCGCCGCCTGCACCTTCCACCGGCTGCCAGTCAGCCCGCACCCTCTCCAGCTGCATATCCTCCCTAGTGCCTGCTGCCCACGCCAGTGGCCCTGGGGCCTCTGCCCACCTGACATGCAGGTGACCATTACCTAGGTCCTGGCCTGGTCCTTGGGGTCCCACGCAGCACCCCACTGGGGGCTGTTTGCCCATATCTGCACTGCCAAGGCCCTGTCTCTGCCTCCCTTTGCTCCTGCTCAGATGCTACGGGGCGTCTACACCTGGCCTGTGACTGGGCCCGTGTCTGCTTCCAAGGGATCCCTCCCAAAACACAGCATGGCTGGAGGAAGGGGATGTCAACTGGACGCCGCCTGAGCGGGGCAGGCTTGATCCTGTCCCGAGGAAAAGTGAGATGTGCACGAGTTGGCAGGTCGGCCCTGGCCCAGGCTGAAGGGTGCTGCAGGGCTGGCATGTGCTCAGGCTTCAGAGGAGCCCAGGTGAGTGTCAGGCTCAGCAAATCTCTGCCATTTCTTTGGCTTTGTTCCAAATGCAGACCCAGTAGGGTGGGTGGGAGTGAGTGTCATCACGCAGTTGACACATGAGGGTTTTTATTTTCTTTTGCAATGATGAGATAGCTTTCTCCACTTTGCACAAATGAAAACCCTTAGCTTTGAGAATATGGTGGGACCCACAAGGGCTACTGGTTTGCTCTCACCAGAAGGACATACGTGGTACACCCTGGTGGCTCAGAGTTTAAGTCTGTGTTTTTGGCGGTGCAGTCCATGCACAGCCTTCAGACCTGGGTCTGTGAGAACAGCCAGCAGAACAACTAAGATGAATATAGAAATGCTTCTCCTGCCTCTCTCTTCCTGCCTGTACCTTTCCTTTAAGAAAACAAACAAAACAACCATATGTGACATTGAGCCATCTTTTCTCGAGATGGGACGTGGGAACCTCACTGTCCTGTTGTCTGGTGCAAACGTGGGTCACCGAGGGCAGGGAGGGAGTCCGGCGCTGGATGCAGGCGGCGCCCATACTTATTTCCAGAACTCTCTTTGGGGCTGTCACTTGTCTCCCGGGAGACTGCAGGGAGACCAGTCCTGGAGACGGAAGACAGTCCTGCACAAGCACAGACAGACCAAGTGGACCCGAGGCCACCTACCCACTCCTGTGCCCACAAAATCCCTGTTCCCAGGATGACCACACATGGGGGTGACTCCTTCGCGAAGCAAATCTCCAGGGTCTGAGGTCAGGAGAGACCTCTCCTGAGGGGAGGAAGGGGAGGGCACGCGGGTTCTGTCTCCTGATCCAGTCACACTTCGTCCCAGGGCTCTCTGATCACTAATTGGCAGTAAATGAGGATTTGCTGTCTTTTCTGTATGTGTGTTAAGTTATATTTCAGTAAAATGCAACGGAAATAATTTTACAAAGAACTACACATTTTAATTAATTAAAAATATAAATATCCTATATACTCAAGATGAATACAAATCTTACTTAAATAAATTAATTGATTTTGTCCCCAGTCCTGGGTCTCAAACTCGGGTCCTTGGGCTTTACGTGGCCTGCACCTTAACCGCCTTACCTGCCTGAACCACAGAGGTGTGCCAGAATAGTTTTTAAATGTAACTTGTTAAGTTAAAAACTTGCTTACAATCTAAACCTCACTTCTTCCTCTCTGTCTGTCTGATTTTGGTCAAATGACCGGGCCCCCTGGCCTCAGCTCCTCAGCCACGTGCCTGCGGGCGCTGGTCACACTTGCCCGGGTGTGGCGAGGGCCTGCTTGGCACGTTGCTCAGGAAACGGGTGTTTTGCTGCAGTCGCTGTGCTCAGGCTTCCCGGGGCATCCCCACAAGGCTTCTCTGCGCCCAAGAGGTTCACACCGCCAGGCCCGTGTCATTGCAGATCCCAGCCCCGGGCTCGATGTCCCTTCCTTCTCCCGTGTCCCCACACCAGGCTAAGAGCACGATGTCCTATCCTGTCACAGAAACCGGGCTCCCCAGCAGGCACCGGGTGCTGAGGCACAGGGACCCCAGGGCCGGTGCGAGGGGCGAGGCTCCCTGGACCAGTGCTTCCGGCGCCCTCTTGCCTTCCAGCTCATGCTGTGTTCTCACTGCTGGAAAAGGGCATCTGAGAAACACACCCCAAGGGTCAGATGGTGCTCCGGGCCTGCTGTCTTGACGGGAGAATGAGGGGGTTCAGTGCTCCTCTCTGCAGGGCCCCCGCAGACACCTGGGACTGTCCAGGGTCACCAGTGCCCAGGTGCCACCAGGCAAGGCTGCTGCCAGAGCGTGCTGTCTCCTAAACAGGTCACCTCACTGCGTGCACAGTCCCCCTCCCTCTGGACACTGGGTCTCTCTGTGTCCTTTTCCGTTCTGGAGACGGGACCCACAGCACTGCCTTACAGGTGGCTTGTAAGGGTCCCAGTCCTGTTGACTCTACCTTCGACACAAGTCCCCAATCAACCTCTTCCTAACAGGGCGCTTCACCCCTGGGGTCACCACCATTGTCTGCCAGTGAGATTCTCTAGTAGCTTCTAACTGGAAGGGGCTCTGGGCTGCCATTCTAGCCCTGTTCTGCCCACGACCACGGTAGTCAGTTTGCAGGTCTGCCAGTCACATCAAGTCACTCACTTGCTCCATAGTCTCCAGGTCCCAGCACGCTTAGCAAATCCACAGTCTCTGTGACTGAAAATGAGCCCTCAGGGAACCAGGTGCTTCTCTAGGCCTGCAGAGGCCCCACTTCTTTCTCTCTATCTTCCCATGAGGCAGCGGGAAGATGCCTGTGAAAGTGCAGTGTGACCAAGGTGCACCCCAGCGGATCGCGCTGGCATCACCACCTTCGGCTGGCTCAGGCCACATGCATCCCAAGGCCCCGGGTTTGAATCCTGAGGCCGTGGGGAACAGCCGAGATGAACAACTAAATAAAAAGAAATAGAAGATGCCTCTTCCTCCCCTCTCTTCTGTTCCACCGGCCTGCTCTCATTCATTCCTGCTGGCACTTTTCCTTTAAAAAAAAAAAAAAAAAGGAACGCAGAGTGACCTGGAGGCCTTTCTTTATGCAAACCCACCCTGCTCTGGCTGAGACCTGTTGCAACCTGGCCTGGGGCAGCCTGGGAGGAGCTTCCACCCCCAAAGTGCTTGAAGAGTCACTTACTGGACCCAGTTCTGTTTCCTGTTCTGGTGACTTGTTGCCTGACCTCTGTCTCTAGCTGCTTTAGCTGTGCCCCACAGACTAGGACAGTGGGGGGCTAGGGGTGACAATGAGGGAGCAGGTTAAGTGTAGTATTAGGGAGTCTCCCCAACTCCAGATTGTGTCAATAGACCTAGCTTCTCCTGGGGGGAGCCCTGCTTCTCTACAAGACAGGCGTGTATCATTTTGGGGCCAGAAAATCCTGGTGGGACCTCTTACTAGCTGCGTGACCCTAGAAAGTTTCTCAAGCTCCCTTATCTAGTCTTCACTTAGAAAAATTTGCCTAAAAATGCCTCTTGGGTTTTTTGGGACCCTAGCAGCCCATCCCAGCAGAATAAAAATGTTTCTCTCATTCTGTTTCTTTTCTTCAAGGCCCTGCATCTCTCCTGAGGCCCCAGTTTCCACACCCCTCCTTCTCCGGGGTAGAGAACTTGTCTCCAGAAGACCAAGAGACAAACTGTAACCACGTGTTTCCTGAGTCTGTTTGCAGGGAGGGCACTAGAGAGACACTTCCAGTGGCCTCGGCCCTGGGTATGGTTGTCAGTCCGGTAGCCATGACCAACAGGAGGGGGACAGAGAGAGGGACACAGGCTGGGGAAGCACTGGAAGCCACCATTGCGAAGGCCTGAGCACAGGCAGATGGCGGTAACAGGACAGCGGCCCTGTGGCCACTCTGGTGGGGATGGGGGGACACAAAGGGGTCAAGGGCAGGGCTGGCTTAGGTTGGGGACTCCACTAACTGATCCCTGACATTGGGCCCGTGGAGCCCTGGTCCGACTGGCCATGCTGACCAGGCCAGCTTCTAGGACTCTGGCTCTCGTTGGTACTGGGCATGGCTGGCTTCTGCCGCAGTCCAGCCACTCAGGGTCCTCTCCAGAGTGCCACTGCGTCCCCAGCATGGTACTTGCACGAGGGATGATGTTGCTGTACCCATGGACACTCCTGACCTCCAGCACCTCTGGGCTCCTGCCCGACAGTACCATCTTCTGACCCAGACAGCATTCCTTCCTGCCTTGGTCATAACAAGTCACTGACTCCTGCAATGCACTGCTTGGGTCAGGCGTAGGTGACATTCACAGTCAAAGGGATGGGGTAAAAATAAGACCAGGAGAAAAAGACCCCTCTTCTTTGTTAGGCCCACAGGCTTTAGGGAATTATTAATCACTCTGTTAATAGTGCTACTATTCTAATCACCTCACTTCCCATCTCCCCTAGATGTCCCACTGGGGGAATAATAACTACCTGACCGCAGGCCGTCATCACCAGCCCTTCCTAGTAACACGTCTGTCTCTGTCGTTAAAGACACACCAGGGGCCTCCTGGCCTTCCACGGGGGATCCGCAGAAGCCTGCAGCTCAGATGGGGATCTTCTCTGTCTCAACCCAGAACTTAGCCTTGACATCTCCCTCTTAGAGCCCCTTTGCAGTTTCAAATCTCTACTCTGCCAGATCAGGCAAGGGGGGAAAAGAGGGAACAATGATTAGCTATCTTCAGTTGTTTTCCCAGACATTTTAGAAACAGTAGCAAAGTTAAAAAACGAGTTCTGTTCCTGAGACTCCAGGTCAGTCACTATCCAGGTCACCATCCATCGTTAACTGAGCAGAAGGTCCCCTCACTTCCAGGTCCCTCAAGTGGCTGCAGAGCAGTTTAAAAGCCTCAACCTGTGGCTGCTGGAAGGAAGCTGCTGGAAGGAAGCTGGGCTGTCTCCCCTCTGCTTCCGGCTTGAGTGGCCCTCCCTCCCCTCCTCCCAATCAGGACAAGCCTCTGTCACTATTCCCTCTTCCTTTAGAGAGTGCCCTACTTTGCTTTGCTTACTTTCACTGGCAAATAAACGGAACTTGTGTGCTGCTTATTGGTAACTCCGTTGAATTCTTTCTCGGATGGAGCCAAGAAGCCAACCTCATCCCACTGTGACCCATGCTCAGGGAGCCGCAGCTCGGAGCCATGGGGAGCTGCAGATGATGCACGCCATCCTGGAGAATCCTCCTGACACTGCGGCTCAGCGCCTGTCTCAGGAGTGGAGGCTGCCTTGACAGGCGTCCCAGGGAGAGGCGCCCCATTCCTTTTCCTAACTCTACCATAGATTTTGAGGTCTCTGGGAAGCAGCCAGGCAGGGAGTTTAGTCTGTTTGCTGCTGTCGCCTGGGTCGGCAACGGCGCTGCACGCAGTAGGGCATCAGGAACACGTGTCGCCTCATGCATGGTTCTTGCTGCAGGCCCAGCACTGGGCTCCTTCTTAACCTGCAGATGCAGCTTGCGTGTCCAAGCTGAGCCCAGAGGTGGCCCAGCCAGGAGGGGAGAGCACAGGTCATCTTTATTATTTGGCATTTTTTTTAATGTGCTGTCTTATGGGAGAAGAGAGGAAGGTTGAGGTGACTTGGTCACACTGTGTGACTTGTCTCATAGGTCCCCCAAGGTGTCATCCTAGACAAACAGTCAGTGTTTTTTTGCTTTTAGTGGAATCCCCATACATGGTCCTGACATTTCATGGTTTAATTGAGGGGAACTAAAATCAGTGGGGACAGTCCAATGGGGGCGGGGGGTAGGCTATGTCCCCAATATTCCAGTTTGGGCCTCAGGAAAAGAATTGTCCTGAGTTTCTTTGTAAAGGGGATCCTGAGTGCGTCCTGGTGGCTCAGGGGTTAAGCCTGTGACTGGGGCACAGTCTGCATGCAGCCCAAGGACCTGGCTGTGCAGCCCAGGACTCGGGGGGGAAAGAACTAAAATGAACAACTAAATAAATAAAATACTCCTTCCTCTTCTCTTTTCCTTCCTGTCTGCTGCCTGCCTGCCTGAATTCCTGCCTGTTTTCTTTCTTTCCTTCTTTTTCTTTTTTTAAAGGAAAGGGGCAAGCAGAAATGAAGGTGGCAATGGCAGGCAGGAGGAGAGAGGAGGAAGCATTTTAATGATTTTATTTAGTTGTTCATCTTGGTTGTTCCCACCAGCCCCAGGACACGCACCCAGGACCTTGGGATGGATGCGGACGGTGCCCAAGCACGACCCCACCAGGGCTCACTTTTTTTTTTTTTTTTTTTAAATAAAGGGGATCCACCTAAAAGTGAGGCCAGAAACATTCCCCAGAAGGAGCTGTCCACTCCACCTCTGAATTCTGCCTCATTTCTAGACCGAACGCTGTCACCCGCTGGGAGTGATGTCAGTCCGACCTTGGAGTCAGTGAGTCGGGACTGTTTGGGCGTCCACTGCCTCCTGCGTGCCACGTGGCCGGCGAAGACCTCAGCCGTCACTGGGCAGTGGTTCTCAGGGTCATCCCGGGCCTGGCAGCTGTGTTCTCAGAGACAAGTCTAAGGCCCCGCTCCAGACTCACTGAATCGGAGCTCCGGGGAGCGGAGCCTGCCCAGCAGGTCACTGAGGTGTGCCCACCACACTGGTTGACCAGGCTTCTTGTCTCAGGAGTCTCCGCTGTGGGCTGTGGGAAGTTCAGCAGCACCCTCCGCCTCTAGGCAGCGGAGGCAGCCGCCACGCCTTCCAGCGGTGACGGTGTCCTTTGTGGGGCAACAGCACCCTCAGTGAGAACCCCCGCTTCTCAAAATGTGCTCTGTGGTTCCTAGATTCATGGAAGACTCGTGGGTCCCACCCCAAAAATACCGAAGCCAGATCTGTACTGTGGGGGTTTTCGGGTCGCTCAAAGGACCCCGGCAGAGTCAGGGGAGTGAGCAAGCAGAGGTTTAATCAGAGGGTAAAGGGATGGAGCTGACCAAGGGAGGTCCAGACCCCGTGGGTTCAGAGTCGCTCCACATACCAGACAGGCGCAGCGAGTAAGCAAGTTGGGGGTCCATTAGTGGGGAGCAGAGAGACAGAGGGAGGATGGAGCCAGCCAGGAGGCTAAGACCCCATCAGTGGGGAGCAGAGAGACAGAGGGAGCCAGTCAAGGGAGGCTAAGACCCCATCAGTGGGGAACAGAGGGAGAGAGAGGATGGAGCCAGCCAGGAGGCTAAGACCCCATTAGTGGGGAGGCTGACTCGAGGCCTTGCCAGCAGCCTGAGTTTTTAAGGGAAAATCCCACAGGGTGAGGAAGGGAATGGAGAGAGGAGTCTGCAGACCAGGTTTCAGTTCCTGATTGGCCAAGGTGACATTGTCCTTTGAAGTTATTGGTGGTCTTCTTCAACTGATGTCATTCTTTTGTTTTTGGTGAAGGGTGTGTGCTGGTCACTACTACATGTCCCACGTGTGGAACTCGTCCATCAGCTTTCCTTGTCACTCCGGATGCATCCACGACTGGATGCTGGAGCCAGAGGCAACTCACTGTCCTGATAGTTGAACTTTAACCCCTGGTCTAAGGCTTGCTCTTGTGGGGGTTCTGACATGTACTTTATTTTAATGTAACTTAATTCTATTCTGTTTTATTTCGGAAAGATACAGGCAGGAATGAAGGCAAGTAGGCAGGCAGACAGGAAGAGAGGGGGAGGAATAAGCATTTTATTTATTTTATTTAGTTGTTCATCTTCGTAGCTTCCCACGGGCTTGGATCCTAACCCAGGTCCTTGGGGTGTGTGTGGACTATGCCTGCCAGAGGCAGTGGACTTATCCACTCAGCCACCAGGGCCCACTTCTATTTTATTTTTAAAGAGGAAGGGAGGCAGCACACCCTGGCGGAACAGTGGTTTTGTTAGCCGCCTCCGGCAGAGATCACAGTGCACATACATCTCGAGGATCCCGGTTCTCGTCCTGGGGTCAGGGCAGCAGCCAAGATGAATAACTAAATCAAAGTGGATTGCTTCTCTTCCTCTCTCTGCCTGCCTGCCTGCCTGCACTTGCCTTTGTTTCCGCCTGCACCTTTCTTTAAAAAAATAAATAAATAAAAAGAGGAAGGCCGGCAGGTAGGAAGGGAGAGGAGGAAAAAACATTATTTTATTAAGTTGTTCATTTTTGGTTGTTTCCACCTCACCCCCCCCACCGCCTGGCACCAGGTTTCAAATCCAGGTCCCTGGATTTCATGTGGTCCCTGCCCAAGATTCTGGCTTAAAGTGTAGGCCACCAGGCCATGCCTCCACATCTGTATTTTAACATGGCTCCCAGTCATGCATCTGTAGCGAGAGATTGACCTTGGGGTCTAAACCAACCTCCTCATTGTACAAATAGGGAGATGATGTCCCAGAGGGAAGGCCTGCCCAAGGTCATATCTCTGGTCTCTGGGGCTCCAGTGCTCCTTTATTGAGGTTATTTTTGAAGTCGGGAGAACTGACCCCAGGCTTCCGTGCTCTTCAGATGGGCTTGGAGAGGAAACCAGAGCCTTCCACCCCCGGGCCACTGCAGCCCCCAGGAGAAGTGAGTCAGAGGACAGGTCAGACACCTGAGGGTTAGCTCTCCAGTGGGATTTGGTATTTTGCTAATGGTTAGGCTGGGTGCACATCTTTGGGAGGAAGGCCACAGAGGAAGCTTCATTCCCACCCCACACAGTTTTACAGCTCCCCCTAGTTTTACTGATTCTGTTTTCCTGAACACAAATGGCCCCAGTAGAGCAAGACTCCTTGCTGCAATGAGCAGAGTCAATTTGGAAGAATCAGCTGCTGCTAGTGCTCCCATCTGCCCCTCCCAGAGTCCGCAGTGGCCCATAAAAGTCAGCCAGGCAGTGTGAGAGCTGAGCTGATGCAAAGCCCCACCTTTCTCTTACTAATGGGGAGTGACAGGCACAGCCCTTCTCTAACTAGCTGCCAACTACTCAGCAATTTTCCTTTGTGGTTCCCACTCGTGGTCACCGAGACAGACTGACAGCAGGCTCCCTGAGAGAACAGAGCTTGCAGCCCCGACAGTAGCGGGGACGAGGGCACAGCACCCAGAAGGGAAGGCCCTGTGGGGTCCCTTAGCCACCAGGCCCAGCAGCAACTCCTGAGTCTAAAGTGCCTGGGCTTCTCTCCCGGAGGACAGCTTGCTGCCATTGGGAAGTATTCTCCACAGCGACTCCCCACCCCTGAAGAGATGTCCTGCCTCAAATGCCCTGCAATGGGCTCTGCTCCACCTCACCCAGGTGACTCTGCTCCACCTTCAAGGTCTGGCTCAAACGCCGCCTCCTCCAAGAAGCCTTTACCAATCACGGCGGGAGCCGGCTTGTTGCGTCTGCTCCAGTGCCAGCTGTGGATCGTTCTACCTCGCCGTGCACGCAACCCCGGTTTCAACAGTCGGGCCTAGGGTTTGATTGTCTGCCTCCACTCCCGTCTGCACTTGTCAAATCAGGTTGTCATTTCCCTCTTCTTTTGAAAGCCCCTCTCTTTGCCAGTCCCCTAAGTGGGAATCTTGATCACTTTTCCCCTGCCTTCTTTATACTCATAAGCCAGGGTACAAGATTTGGATGATTCTAGCTTCTTTTTCCTCTTCCTCTCCTTTGCCTTCTTCTTTGAAAGGAAAGGTGCAGGCAGGAATGATTAAGATGAGGAGCAGGCAGGCAGGAAGAGAGAAGAGAAAAGGAAGAAGCATTTATTTATTTTTATTTAGTTGTTCACATTAGGATGAGAACCCAGGTCCTTGGGATATACATGGACTGCACTTGGCCAGAGGTGGTAGACCTAACTACTATTTCACCAGGGTGCACCTGATGTTTTCTTCTTAACCCAAGGGGATTTGTAGGCCCAGGCAGACTTGGTCGGTGGAGCACATGGTAAGCACGGCCCTGGGAATCAGGACTGCTGAACTGTGGTCTCATTTCTTCCTTGAAGGGCCCACACAGCCTTGGGGAAGGAGCATCTCCCACCCTCTGCATTTTCCTCGGGTGCGAAGGTTGTTCATGAGGCCAGAGAGGCATTAATCCCTCCAAGCCTTTGGTCTGGGTGTGTTAGATCCACCACGGTCAGGGCTCATTCTTGGACCTGGCCCTGGTCGTCTGGTCTCTCCAGAGATGGGAGAGGCCAGAGCCATTTTGCAGATCTCTTCTGTTTGAGTTAGACACTCTCTGCAGAGCAATGGAGCAGTCTGCTCAGGAGGCGCCAAAGATAATTAGCGGAAGAGGCATTACATCTGGACTGGAGTTTTCCTAGTGCCCCAGGCATCCATCAGCAGCCTGGTAAGCTCCACACAAGCCAGGCAGGACTTAGATGGGGGCTGCCCCATGATCTCTGACATATTGCAAGGACACGGGTATTGGCTTTCTTTTTCTGGGGGCTGCTCAGGGTCAAGGAGAAATTCCCAGAATGCTGTTTCTTCCCTTTTATTTTATGTTCATTCATTTATTTAACATTTAAGGTCGAGAGTGTGTTGTACATATGAGATAGTGTCAGCAAGGCGGGATTCTCACCTTCCCTGTGGAGTAGAAATGGACTCATCGGAAGAGACAGATACTGATGAGTAAGGATGTGTGAGCTGGAATGCGAATCGTCACCACCGGGCACCCCGGAGATGGGGGCAGGAGAAGGGAGCTCTGAGTTGGCTGGGTGTATGCAGACCCCTGGGGATGGCAAGGAGCTGGGCTGCACAATGGGGGTGAGGGGTGAGGGTGGGAGGGGAGGGCGCCAGAAAAATCACACAAGAGGGACAGTGAGGGGCGAGTTCTGAACATGGATGACGTTTCATCTTCCTTAGATCTTAGTTCGCTCTGAAAGGGAACGAGGATTAGAAGACAGGTCAGGAGCCGCTTGTTGGGAACTTGAAAAGATGTTGGATTTCATTCAGTAGTGAAGAGATGATTGTGGTTTCTTTGGGGTCAAACAGCAGCATGATGGTTCCACGGGACACACCATTCACAGAGGAGGAGGATGTTCTGAGACAGGACCAATAAGCTGCAAGAGGAAAGTGGGCTCTGCATTTCCATGAAAGGTGAGAAAGGCAGTGCCAAGGTCCATGCCATTTACCAGGGCGTCTGGCAGCCCACACACATGCACAGGGCTGGACACATCAGAAAATGCCCAAGAAGACCCTCAGCTTTCCCTGTTGGGTGCCAACCAGGGGAAGCGTTGGAGGCGTGCCCCGAACCACAGTCAGTGTGCCAGACTGGAGTTTACATGTTTTATTGTTTCTTTCTCTCTCTCTTTTTTTTTTAAGATTTCTTTCTCTTTAGATTTCCAATGTCATTCCATACAAAAACAACAGAAACCTAACAGTCTTAACAAGGAGTCTGCAATTGATATTGGAACAGAAAATCTGTACACATAATTATTTGCAGCACTTTCACATGGTGCATGAATTGATTGTAAAGTAGCGCTCTTTCCAGCCCCTCTGCTGCCTGGGCTCTCGGAAGATACTTACAGGCACCGAACGGAGACCGATGACGTGTATAAAATCCGTTAGTTCGGAAGCGCAGTGTGATTCCAGCAACTCTTCAGCACTCTGCGCGGAAGAAAACCACCTGGGTATAGACGAGAAGCCAGAATTTAAATTTCTGTGAAGATAATAAAGGCATCCGATTTGGGGGGAGCTTAGACAACAGTGAGGAAAGCTGGTGTGGACTTTTCTTTTCTTTCTTTCCTTTTTTTTTTTGTTTTTTTGTTTTTTTTGGCTCCATCTCTGTCAGATCTCGAGCTGATCCCGACGCTAACAGAAAAGAGATGCCGGTGGGCCACACAGGACTTACCTGTTCATTCTGCCTGTGCTCCAAACCCTTCCCTTGTCCCCTCGCCCCTCCAGGCCGGCGACCACTGCCTGAAGGAGCCACTGTCATCGATGGCTCGAGGGAGACCCTGTGTACCTGCCTGCCTGTCCCCTGTTCCGCGGCAAGCAGAGGAGACAGAGGAGACTCATGAAGGCGCTGAGACAAGCCCAGAGGTAAGTAAGCCCTAAATAGACGTGGAGGTTGCAGATGATGTCATCGAATGGTGTGGCTGGTGACAGCAGCACCCAGGGGCCTGTCAGTGAGGGGCTCTGGAGGAGCGTTTGCAGGCTCTTTAAGAGCAGTTGAATGCCTGCGAGTCTCTTCATATGCCCTCCTTTGTGCTCCATCACCCCCTCTTCTCACACTGCCTCTCAGATAGCAGCATTTCTGACGGGACCAGAGATCTTCCTGTTTGTTCCCAGTATCATTTCCTCTGTGATACCACATCGCATCGAAATTAAGACAGTGTCGGTTCCCTGGAAGAGATTTTTTTGTTTTGTTTTAAGGAAAGGTGCAGGCAGGAATGAAGGCAAGTAGGCGGACGACAGCAAGAGAGAGGAGGAAGAAGCACTTGATTTTATTTTCATTTAGTTGTTTATCTTGGTTGCTCTCCTTGGGCCTCAGGTCTTGAACCTGGGTCCTTGGATGTATGTGGACTATACTCAGTGGTCTTATCTGCTAGGCTGCTAGAACACATTTATGCTTTCATATCTATCTATCATCTATCTATCTCTCAATCTGTCTATCATCTGTCATCTATCTATTTATCGATCATCCACCTATTCTACCAACCGCCTCTCTGGCCACCATCTATATACCTGTCTGCTGCTGTTGTCCAGCATTACTTTTGGTCATTTTGGGTGGAAAGGGCCTTCCTTAGCTTGAGTTCCCAGGAAACGGAGCTTGAGACAAAACACCAGCGCTCCTGCGTTAGCGGCGCCCGGGTGCCATCCCACAGGAGGGAGGCTGGGGACGAGGGGAGTGCAAATTCAGGAGGTGTGTTGTCCACGGTTCCAGCTGGAGCGACAGCGTAGCTGTTGACTCATCCAGTGGGAGTCTCCGCAGAGGTGGTGCAGAAACACGGAGTCTGCTAACAGTGTCGGCAGGAGAAGGGAGAAGGATTGACCCTGCTCTTCCCTCTATTCCTGCTCTGATTCAAGTTCTCTCGGGGACCAGCTGTGTTGCCTGGTCCCTCAGGGCAGCTGCTGGGAAAGCACATCCCCTGAGTAGACGGCGGCAGGATCCAGTTCCCGGTCCCGGCCTGGGGCCTGCAGCAGGAGTCCTCCGGGCCGGCCGGGCCAGTGTGGACATCCAGCGTCCTCTGAGTGGGGCTGCTTGAGGCCTGAGGTGCGACCCGGGACAAGCGCTGCACCGCCACACGCGCCCTGAGCATCGCAGCGTGTGCCCAGGTCACTGGCTGTGCAGCGACACCCTGTGACAATCTGGCCAGCACAGTGCTGATGTTCAATGAATCTTTTTCCCGTATTGGTCAAAACGTCCTCCGTGGCCAGTGAGGACAAACTGGGTCCTGCACCAGAAATGGGACTTTAGGGCCACATGCAGACAGGAAGAAGGGGGATGGGGCCCTGAGTAAAGGATGCCGGGGTGCGAGGCCTCTGCCTCTTGCTGCTGCGTCATAAGCTCTCCATAGACTGGGTCACTCTGGGGTCTGACACTGAGGGTGGCATCTGGCACACGGTAGGAACTCTGCAAACTCAGTGAGGAGGGGACAGAGCGAGTCCATCTAAGTCCTCCACATTGCACTAGGCTGCCCAACTCCAGGGGACGGGGGGCCCACCTGGTCCCTGTGCCGTCAACTGCCTGGAGGTGAGATTCGCAGGCTGCATAGTCCTGCTGTTTACTTCGCCTTCACTGCTCCGCTGCTCATGTATGTCTCGTCATAAGCGACGAACCGGCAACTCGAGGGGAGACATGGGAGCCTTGTCTAAAGAGACTGGGGCTTCTTCAGAATAGTCAACCTTGCAGGTGAGTTAAGTGACCCCAGCTGTAGTTTTTAGTCTGCTTTTAGCGTTTACGTGAAATCCAGGGGAGGCAGACTGCAGAGCAGCTCTGCTGGAAATCCCTGCCTGGGGCGCTGGGTGGGGAGCACCCCGGGGCCAGCCTCCAGGGTGATTGGCCAGCTTCGCTAGGGAGGGCATGAGAAACTTCTGGAGGTTCCAGGACAGCAAAATACCACATTCCTCAGAGCTCAGCTGCTGGAGACCACTGGGGGCAACTTGACCCTCATGGTATGGTGACAGGTACTTCAGGTGTTGACAGAGAAACTCCCCTGAGGACACACGCTACTGGGGCACAGAGCTGGTGCCTCGTGCTGTCCTATGGATTCAGAATCTTTCCTTGGTGCCTGCTGTCCTTACCTGGCATGCCTCCTGTCCCCTCTTCCTCTCCTGGTGTCCCTTCCATCCCTCACCTGTTCCTCTTCCACATCCAAGCTTTGCACCTACTTCGTGCTGCAGGGCGAGGCAATAGCAGAGTCAGCATGTGCCCAGGGTCCTGGGGTCTGCAGGGTGGGAGGAAAGAAAACATCCAAAAGCAAATGAAAAGCTTCAAGGAGACTGGCAGCTGGGAGGAGAAGAGTTTCGGCTCCCAAGTCTGGATCCAGGCAGATGTGAGACAGCTGGTGAGCTGCCTGCTGCCCACGACATGGCATTTCAAGAGTAATGAGGAAACTGGAGAGGCACCAATCCACTCTCTCCCGGTGAGGTGCCAGGCCTCCAAATCTTGAATGGAGGATTTCATCTGAAATGGAAGGAGACAGTGTCATGGTCCTGTCGGGAGCGTGGAGCTGTAGGCAGTAGCGTTCCTGGGTTCGGGACAAGTCTGAGCATCGCAGGTGTGGGGTTGAGCTGTTCCTGGGTCTGAAGGTGACTTCATGCCTCGAAGGCCTGAGCTCACTCTTTCAAACACCATAGGCAGCAGCCTGTGGCTTCTGGGCGGGGTCCACATGTTTGCAGAGGTGGGGCCAAGGTTCTAGCGCTTTCTAGAGCAGGGACGAGTTCTTGACAGCAGGTGGAGGAGGCAGGAGAAACTATAAAGCCCTCCCCCTCTCACTGTTAGAATATTGTTTGCATTGCTCAATCAAGTAACAAGTTCTTCTTTTAAACATTCAGTGTTTTCTAGAAGGGCTAAGACTCACACTTAGAGGCAGAGTGCTCAGAGTCCCTGACTGAGAGGAGCCTCCTCTCAGCTGCTATGGCCCCGGGACCCAGGCAGGGAGGTGACTGCCAGCCATAGCTTTACTAGCACAGCCTCCTCCCTTGGTCCTGGAGGGGGAGTGACACGACACCAGTATCTCTGGGGCCACAGGAAAGGGAAGCTCTGGTGGCCTCTGGCTTTTTCCTCATGTATTTTGGCAGCATGGTGGAAGAACACACTGTTCTCCCAGACTTGTGGTCAGAGCTCAGGGTACCGGCTTAATAGCCAGGATAGTTACTTCCTCTCCTCTGAAAATGAAAATGTGTGGGATGTGGTGAGGTAGGTTATCAGAATATCTCACACACTAGGCTCAGGTCAGGAGGTCAAGAGAAGAAATCATGTTCTCTATCAATAGTGACAATATTGTTTTTTCCAGATGAATTCTTCTTCTTTGAATTTCACGTCTTACCGAATTGTCCAGAACTTTATAAACATCATAAACCAAAATGGAGATGGTGGTGCTCTTGATTTGGGGCCACTAGTGTTTTACACACCAAATGCTGCCAACAGAATTTCTGTATCATGTTGAGAAACAACTTGCATCTTAAAATGTGTTTATTTGGAATGCAGTCACTTTTTATGACCTTTTCACATCTTTTGAAATAATCTTTTGCTTTAGTTGTAGATGACCTGTATATATTTTTTAGTGCTAGATTCTCCTCATATCACTTTGCTTCATTATTGAAGATTAGTTTTTAATGTATCAAAGTCTGTTGATAATTCTTTAGCTTTTCCTCCTGCTCCTCTCTTTTAGTACAAATTTCACATAGCAAACAGAATGATGTTCTTTTCTTTTTGATGAGAGGAAGGGAGAGAAGGAAGAAGTATTTTTAGGGAAGAAAGGAAGAGGAGGAAGAAACATCTTTATTTAGTTAGCTGTTCATTCTTAATTTTTTTTACCCAGCCCTGGGTCTTGAACCCAGGACCTTGGGCTGTGTGTGGTCTGTACATCAGAGTCTCAGCCCCCTGAGCCATGGGGCATGCCCCAAGAATGATCTTTCTAAAGAAGAAACCAGATCATGTTACTTAGCTTTAAACGCCTCCAATGATTTACCACTGTCATGAGAATACAATAAACTCCTTCTCAATGGCAATCCCATATGATCCTGTCATTTCACTTCTGCGCATCTACTCAAAAGACACAAAAGCACCATCCGCAGAGATGAATGCACCCCTGTGTTTATTGCGGCCGTTTTCACAATAGCTAAGAACTGGAAACTACCTAAGTGCCCAACATCAGATGAATGGATCAAGAAGATGTGGTCCATACACACAACGGAATACCACACAGCCCTTAGAAGAGATGAAACCCTGTCATTGAATCAACATGAATGGAAATAGAGGGGATGATGCTAAGTGGAACAAATCAAAAGAATGATGATCTCAGATGACCTCACTCATAGGTGGAATGTGAATAGACAAAACAAAGGAACAGATGAAACATAACCAACCTGAAACGTTTGCAACAGAACTGAGGTGACCAAAAGGGAATGGGGTGGCTGAGGGCAAATGGTGGTGGAGCCCACTGGACAGTGGGGAAGAGCATTTGGTGATTTGGTGGAGGGCAGGTGTGTTGACATATATTTAAGAAATGGGGAAGTTATTTTAATGTGAGAATAATTACCGTAATTTTGAAAAACCTAAAAAAATAAAATAAGTAAACTCCTAATGACCAGTAAGATCTTCTATTATGTGACTCCCACCTGCCTCGTGCTCTGGGATCCGGCAGTCCTGGTTTTGAACACGGAGACCTGACTCTGCCACAGAGCAACCTTCTCCCCAGATGTTCTGGGGAGAGCTGCCTCTTTCTCATTGTTCACTGTCCCATGTCACCTTCTTAGAGAGCCTCTTCCCGAGTTTTCTAGCTTGGCACTGTCACCACACTTCCTCGTCACATTGTCCTATCTTTCTTTTGAGGATGAACCAGCGCTGGAATTTTCTTGTTGCATCTCTTTGCTGGCGTGCTGGTTGCCCGTCTCCTCCCACAAGAACGTGTGTGCCCGGAGCAGGAGGATTTCTAGTCCCCACTGTTGGGGTTCTCTCCAGGCCTGGAAACAGCTATCTACTACGTCCCTTACTTTGCCATTTTTGTCATCCTCCAGTGACTTCAGAGCCTTCATCATCCATCTTTTCAATCTGCTCTACCTTAGAGAGCGTAGGGCCGCCGGATGGAATGGGGTCTTCTGAGTGGTTTCATTTCCTGAATTGCTCGATGTCGGGAGCCCCCAGTCCATTCTGGAAGACCACCACCCGACAGCTGGGGCCCTTCTCAGAGCTGGCGTGAGTATGGAAGAGCTCTGCTTCTAGACCTAGCCCAGAGACCTGGTCTTCACTCTCAGAGGGGAAGCCGAAGAACTCGGGGCAAGATCACGAGGGCGCCGTGGGGGTCTCTTCGAATCAGGAAGGCGGATATCTGCCCTGAGTGCTCTAGCGACTAAAACGTTCCTGAGCCATGGACGGGAGCCCTGGTCTCTGGCAGCCGGTGTCACCGTGACAACTGCACAGTTGTATCCTCTTAGCTTAGCTTGGGGATTATACCCCAAGGACCCTGGTTCACATCCTGGGACTGGGGAAATAACTAATGTGCATAAGTAAATAAATTAAAAAAACAACAACAACAAGTACATAAAATGCTTCTTCCTCCTCTGCCTGCCTGATTCCTTTCTCTTAGAAAAACAAAGCACAAGGCGTGCCCTGGTGGCCTAGCGGTCTAGTACACCTGGGAACAGTCCCACATACATATCGAGGTCCTGGGTTCGAGTCCCTGGTCCAGGGGGAGCAGCCAGTGTGAACAACTAAATGAAAATAAATCAAGTGCTTCCTCCTCCTGTGTCTTCCTGCCTGCTTGCCTAGTGGCCTTCATTCCTGCCTGCATCTTTCCTTAAAAAGAAAAAAAAAAAAAAAAATCAACCAAACAAAAAAACCCAACTAGGAGTTTGCCACTTGCTATCATCACCCTTGATGGCTGTTTTCCTCTGGACTGTGAGCCTCTGGGCCACGGATGGGTCCTATTTGTCTTTGGGATGCTCAGAGCTATTTAGAGTCTGCCATGGACTAGGAACTGGATTCATATTCCTTAAGGGACCCACGTCATTGAGTCAGCAGTGACGTCACGGGCATGCCTGTCGCTCCCCAGAAAAAAATTACCTCCTCCAACGGTCAGACTAAGGTTTGAACTGTGAAACCGCAGCCCACTGCCTGTGTGATCTGGGGTGTATGGCTTTAGTCTTTTCCGAGCTTTAGTTTATTGATGTAAAACGGAGATCGCAAAACCGACACCTGCGGGCTGGCAGGCAGGTGAGTAAAAGCACTTGGCGCGCCTGCCCTTAGGAGGTGCTGCGTGTTGAGCAGCCGCGGATCTGTGTGCTCACGTGCCCCCAGCGCCCCCAGCGGGGCTCAGCTGATGTATCCTGGCCAATTATCCCTGGCGAGGGACCCCCGCCGCCCGCCGTGGTAGTCACCCAGCGAAGGGTCCGCAGGGAGTGGGGCGCCATCTGCTCCAGGCGGCTGGTCTCCTCTGGGCCCAGGAGCAGATGTCGGGGTGGAGCCGCTGCGTTTCGGGGCTGCCTGCTAACAGCACCTCGAGGAACGTGCTGGAGCAGCTGTGTCTTTTCCGGGGTCTACCGCGCTTTCTACACGCAGGGGCCCCCTTATTTCTTCCTCCCCGTCACCAACTCTCTCTCTCTCTTTCTGAATCACTGGAATGTTCTGTGAGTGGTGTCTGAGAACAAGGGGGCTTCTGTGCAGGCTGAAGATATGTGGGGCAGGGGAGAAGGAAGTGGTGGGCCAGGATGTCCTTGTCTCTGGGGTCCCCCACTTTCGTCTCCCGGTGCAGACGGACACGTCAGGGCTCACACCCATAGGGCTCCCCCCACCCCACATGCTGCCATTTGCCGTGGCAGGAACGCATGGATGTGGGCACTTCATGACTTAGAGGCTTCCCTCCAAGTCACCTGTGACTCTCACCCTTGTTCCGAGGTCGAGGCAAGTTATAAGGTCACAGGGAGCAGAAGGAGAACTCCAGCGGGCAGGACCTGGGAAGACAGGTGTGCAGGGGTCAGTGAACGGGGCCCTTAACTGACAACGGGGGAGGACACCACCTATGGGAGGGAGACTGGACTCTGCAAACTGTCTTGGTACCAGACTCACGGGCAGCATCGCCCATCTTACACCGGAACCACCTCTCCCGGGTGGCCCCAGGGACCAGATCACTGCCTGGAGCCTCCAGCAGGATTTGCTAGGTAGACACATAATTGATTAATTTTTTTAAGAGAGAAAAGAAAGAAGAAGAGGAAGGAGTATTTTTATGGAAGAGGAGAAGGAAGTACTTTTATTCAACTGTTTATTTACTTATTTTTAAATGTTTGCATGTTTCTCTCCCACTATGGCCCCGGGTCTCGAACCTGGGCCCTTGGGCTTTATGTTATCTACACACCTCCGCCACCAGCCTAGCTCCTGAGCCATCAGGGTGCACCCATGAGTTTATTTTTTGGAGGATGGGTTGGAGAGAAGGGAGATTGGCGCCGGGGAGGGGGCGTGCTGTCGGTCATTATGTGCCCCAGGGAACTTGAGAGAAAGAAAGACACTCTCTTGAGTGATTTCTGCCATTTTATTGAGAAGCATTCCCCATGTGCACGCCCATCGGTGTTCATACGTAGAGATAAAGCAATGACATAGTCATACTTAGAAAAAGCAAACATTATGTTCATACTTAGAAGTAAAGTAAATGCTGTTCCCTGGAAACAGGGCTGCTTGTGCCCCTGGTCTGGCTGTTCCCTGAGGACCCTGTGGCCAGGTCGCCCCATTGAGTGGAAGGTTCGGGGTCTGGCCCCATCTGGTTTGCTGTGTCTGGGACGCTGGCCCAGTGCCGGTCCTCTGTCTAGTGGGAACATGTGTCTGGTTGCTTCTGGCTCCAGAGAGACCCATACAGGCAGCTCTGGCAGCGAGAACTCAGGGGACCCGAGTGGCTTTTGAAAACTGCAGAGAGCCCCGAGTGTGATTCGATTGAGACAGGATTAGGGGCCCGGATGCAATTAGCTGCTTCTCTGCTTCCCCACTCAGGGGCTGAGGCTGCTCAGGGCAAGTGGGGCAGGGGCACGTCCCTTCGCTGTGTCAGGTGCAGGGTAATTAGGTTTCAGTGAAGGCCATGGTCCTGCTCAGAGGCCTGCGTCATCCTCCAGGCTGTCGTCTGCTTCTCCGCAGCATGAATGGCGTTCTAACAGTTCTGCTCTGCCCAATGATACTCTGGCTAAGGGCAGAGGATGCGGCATTGCCACCCGG
Organism: Solenodon paradoxus; assembly: GCA_004363575.1. Lineage (NCBI taxonomy): Eukaryota > Metazoa > Chordata > Mammalia > Eulipotyphla > Solenodontidae > Solenodon > Solenodon paradoxus. Next base: position 291,052 of record RJWH01001825.1, read on the forward strand.
GGTCAGGAGTTCAGGCCAGAGGAGGAGGCAAGAAGGGAGAGATGGAGGGACAGGATGGAGCAAACGGACAGAGAGCCTTCCCAGCCAGAGGGCTGTGTCAGCACTGTCTGGACCCAGATTCCCGAGCCATTGCCGCAGAATAAAGAGCTGGGGGAGTGTTAAGCATGTGCAGAGGAAGAAAAACGGCATTTCGGTGAAAGACAGCACAAGAAAGATGGCACACCGGCTGGGGACCAGGGACTTGGTTGCAGGCTCACCTCCGCTGCTGACCTGCTGCTTACTCAGGGACACTTCAGTTTATAGCCCTAGCCCTTGTTTCCTTCACCTGAGACAAGAAGCTGGACCAGATGAAAGGGTCATTTCCAGTCTGATTTCCATGAATCTGTTAGAATATAATTTGTGAGTCTGTTTGGAAAGGATTACTTGAGCTTGTAATGCCCTATTTAAAGATTACACACACATCTCTGGAACCCATCCATTATACAGTCAAAAGTACTAATTAGGGTTCAGGCTCAGCTTCCCATCTGTAAAATGGGTGCAAACATAGTACCCACTTCCTAGAGTTCTTGATACATTGAAACTAAGTAGTACATAGAACAGCTGAGCTTGGCACCCGCACTGTAGCAAATACTCAGTCACTTCTGCTGCTGTCGTTAGTGTTACCTGTCTGTCCTTCTATTATACCCTTGATTGATCAGATATCTAGTGGGCAAACAGGAAATGGATTCTTACTGAGCTGCAGTGTGTCCAGCTCTTGGTGGCTGTGGGAAGGTGATATGGAGCCCCCTGATTTTGTCTGGCAGATCAGATGGAAAAATCAGAAACGGAGCAGCCAGAGGCGGGATATACTCAGTAACTAGGATTGGTATCGTGGGAGCTCAGAGACATGGCAGAGAATCAGCAGAGATATCACCCAAGAAGCGAGCTGCAGGGCGTGTAGACTTGGGAGTGAAGAGAAGACATTGCAAGCAGAGGAATAGCAATGGGGAAATGGTGTTAACAGAGTGGGACAAAACCCCTCCCACCCCTTAAGCACATGATGATTCTTCTTTCACTCCTGGTGACAGATGATCAGTATAGTGGAGGCTGCTAACCACATCTTGCTGCTAGGTTTGATGGGGTGTGAGGCTGTGCACAGAGCTGTATTGTTTATTTGTTTTTAAGAAAGGGTGCTGGCAGGAATGAAGGCGAGTAGGCAGGCAGGAAGAGAAAGGAGGAAGAAGCACTCTATGTTATTTAATTGTTCATCGTGCTTATTTTCCCCAGCCCGGGGTCTTGAACTGGGGACCTTGAGATGTATGTGGACTGCGCTGTAGTAGACCAAACCACTCAGGTACCAGGGAATCCCAGAACTGTGTTCTTGTGTGTTGCTGATTTAAAATTTAAAATTTAAAGTTGACATGACTTCCTTCCTGGGCTCCGATCTTCCTTCATTCATGTAACTGCAAAAAGACAGGAATCTGAGGAATCCAAGAGCTAGTTAGGAGCTTGTCATGACACCTTTATTCCTTTTCTGAACCAGCTTTGGGCAAAAGTCAGCTGTCTGCACATCTCCCAGGCCGCTGCTGAAGGCAGAATTTTCAAATATCTGAGCAGCCCCAAACTCTGAAAGGCAGATGCAGAGGGCTCTGTCCACAGTCTCAGGTCCCCGTGGGCACTGGTGGAGGTGGTGGGATGGGGAGGGTGAGGTCCCCTTTCTTCTCTTTGCTGGGATGAGAACCTCGGCCTGTCATGACATCCGCTTCTAGAGCTCTTGCTTCACTTGGGATGCTGACTGATGCCTAAAGATCAAGCCAGACTGATTTCTAAGTAAAGAGGCTTGAGAAAGATTCTGTCATTGCATTCTGTCTGTCATTACCTTTTCCACGTCTTAGGAAGCGTTGCTTCAGAGGAAAGGGTGCTTTGCCCCGGTGTAATTTACTTAAGAACAATAGGCAGTCAGGACTGTCTTAAATTCCATCTGCTCCTAAAAAAAAATGAGCAAGTATCGGGGTGTGGGGGGTGATGTCAGAAGTCCTCAGAATTTTCTTCACAGCTTCTCCATGCTTCCAGCTCGGCCTGTGGGAGGAGGAGGCAGGCTGCTCGGGGCCAGGTGGCAGGCTGCGGGGGCTCTGTGCTCAATGTTGAGGGTGAGCGGATCTCAAGAGAGTCCGTACTGAGTGGAGCAGGTGGTGGGCTTGGGAAGGGCAGGGAGCAGAGGTGTCCCTGGCAGGCAGCTCAGCTGTGGTCTCGGTCATGCAGTCCCCACCAGACGGCTTTTAGTCTCTAACGCTTCTTGGGCAACGTCAGTACTTCTTGAGCTGACATTTGTCCACACACATGCTTACTATTTAGCCTTCTCCTCTGTTTTCCCAGGACGTTCTGTGTGCTCGACTCTCTGTGGGCATTGGAGTGACTGGGACCAGGTGGCCTGTTCTTGCCCCTCGAGAGCTTGCATTTTAGGAGAGGAAGCAGGTAACAAATGAGTGTAAAAAACCTCCATTTTTCTCAACTTTGATTTACAACTCACTGAGTTTTCAATGTGTACATTTACCTTCTTCACATATGTAACATGCCATGCCCACCGCTGCGTTTCTAATCGTCTCCATCACTGTCCATTGGACCCTCCTATCCTTTGCTCCCCCTTCTACCTCTTTCTCACCTTTGTAAACTCAGTTCTGTTGTCAGTGTCCAAGGGTTAGTTTTTGTTGTGTTTTGTCTGTTCCTTTCTTTGATTTCTTTATATTCCACATATAATCGAGATCATCCAGTATTTGTCTTTCTTCTGACTGATTTCACATAACATCAATCCCTCTAGTTCCATCCATGATGTCACAGATGGCAGGGTTTCACCCTTTTTATGGCTGTATAGTATTCCTCTGTGTGTGTGTGTGTGTGTGTGTGTGTGTGTGTGTATCTTATTTATCCACTCATCTGTCAATGGACACTGATTTAGTTTCCATTTTTGGCTATTATAAATAATGCTGCAATAAACATGGGCGTGCACCTACCTCTTTCAATTAGTGTTGATAAATGATATTCTTAAAGGTTGCTCCAGCTGCTCTAAGGAAATAAGTAGGGGTTCTGTGATATGGAGGAAAAGGGATACCATTTCATACCTTTCCCCCAATGACTGGTAGCTCCTTCTTCCTCATTCCAGGTGCTCATGGTGTCTCAGGCTAAACTGAGAAAATAGAAGCTATCAGATGCAAACTCCTTCATCTTCCTACCAGGAGTTCTCAGGATTTAAATCCATTTTCTTCCCCCATGCTAGCAACGGAGGATGCATCTCTTTCCCACTGAAGTCAAATCGCTCCACTCCCCACCAAATCATCTCTTCTCCTTCTCTTTGATGATTCATTTTTCTCCCCAGCACTGTCAGCCTCTCTCTGTCTCTCTGCTGAATCATCCTATACTATACAGGAATATTCTGAGAACTCCAAATATGAAAAAAATAATTGATCTCACTTTTCTCTCTAGGTAATATTACTTTGTTCTGCTTTTTCATATACAGCCTCCACGAACAGGCCTCAGCTTCTCTGCTTCCTTCTCCCGCTCCACGCCACCGCTCATCACATTCCTCTAAATTAATTCTTGTCAAGGTTGTACTTGTTTCTGTCCCCATTGTATTAGACCGCTTGGCACACTGAAATCCTTCTTTTTTTTTTAAAGGGGGGTGCAGACAGGAATGAAGGTGAGTAGGCAGGCAGGAAGAGAGGAGGAAGAAGCACTTTACTTATTTTATTTAGTTGTTCATCTTGACTGTTCCCCCTAATCCCAGATATTGAACTTAAGTCCTTGGAATATACATGGAATATGCCCAATGGTCTTATTCGCTAGTCCAGTAGGGTACACAAACTGAAACTGTATTTTTTAATTAATCTTTATTGAGGTAACTATGGTTTGCAAATTAGTATAAACTCATTTGTGTAGTTTCCGCATTCTCCAATGTGCAAGTTCCCCATTCCTCAGACACATGTCAACACGCCCTGTCCTTCACCAGATTACAAGTGATTCTTTGTCATGGCCATTGGTCCTCCCCATCCCATTCCCTGCTGGTCACCTCAGTTCTGTTGCAAGTGTCCGAGGGTGGGTTTTATTTTATCTGTTTCTTTGTTTTGTCTGTTCACATTCTACCTGTGAGTGAGGTCATCAGGTATCTATCTTACTTCTTTAGACTTATCTCACTTAGCATCATCCCCTCTAGATCCATCATGTTCATTCAGATGTGAAATTATTCTTGAAAGCCTGTCCCGTACAGACAGACCCACAGACAGCACTCTCCCCTTTTGTGCTCTGACCATTTGTACTCCCGCGTATCTTTTCCCTGGCCCTCCCTGATCTACCGCTAACGTCCAAGGTATCGTAACTTACCTTGGTCACTTTCTGCTCTTTCTCTAAATTCTTTCTCTAGGTTGCTTAATCTAATTTGATGACTTAAAAAAGACATCTCTATGCTGATGATGACCAACTTGATCTCCCCAGCTCAGAACTCTACTTAAAACTACAGGCTTGCCCAGCACCTAATTTCATGCAAGGTTATTAAAACAGCTTCATCAAATAAGAGCTTATTTTCCTCCTGCGACCCAAAATTCAGAAGCCTGCCAGTCATGGCTGGTGCGCCAGCTTGAGGACATCCTCAGAATCAGACTCCTTCCAGAAAAACCTCAGCGCCATGGTGGCATATGACAGCCCTTCTTGACGTCTCTCTCTCCACCACCCACACATATTTGGCCTCCACGGATGAACAATTGTGCTTATACTCCAAGGACAAGGGGCTGCCGGTGGAGGGTGACACCCTCTGCTCACGGATGGGGTGAGGAGAAGCGGGCATGGCCAGCACTGACCCTCAGGGAGAAAGCCCAGGCCGGCAGCTTCCAGGCTAGTTAAGTGAAACATGATGCGATTGATTAGTTTGCTTCTCAGCGAACCGAACTTGGTCAGCATGGAAAACCAATGAGCTTAATATGTCTCCACTCCAAGCCTGCACGATGAGTTCAGCATCTTCCCTCGGCCTTGCATTCTGATGCCGAAATGTGATGCTCTTCAAAAAGCTTTCAAAGCATCACTGCAGTGGGGAGAGTGGAGCATCCCTGACCCACAAGACAGTGGGGTGGTCACCCTCGGCTGTGTGGAAGCAAGAGGCAGGGGGATCTTGAACCGATGGTGGAGATGACATGGCTGGATCTCACCTGTGATGTTGAGCATTTTTGCAGTGTTTGTTGGGATGAAATAGAAAGGGTACAAGGATTTGGGGGCCCATGAGGGGGCCATTGCTCAGACAAGAGCTGAAGAGGGCCGTGGTAAAGGAGAGGAGGATCATTTCCCAGGGGATGCCGATGGGATCCTGGATCCTGTTTCCTCCTTGACAAATTCATAGCAGAAAAACCAGTGTCAGCTATTTCGTGATGAGGGTCAGATCTTGAACTCAAGCAGTTTATTGAGTCTGCTGAATTCAAGCAGCTTGTTACCTGCTCTTCCATTTCACTCCAGCAACCATCTTCTGAGCGACAACTGTGTGCTCAATGCCATGGGATCGATTTGGGGGTTAAAAGGAAGGAAGACTATCTCCCCTGCCTCTGGGAGTCCGTAGTCTCACCTGGTCTCCAGGGGGGCTGATACTGCACTGTCTCACCTTCGTGCAGGGAGGATGGAATGGAGGGTGACCCTGCTGGGGGAGACCCGCATCCAACTCTCCCAGCAGTCAGGAGAGACTTGGGGATCTTGAAGGATGAATAGTGAGCTAAATGATGGATCAGGGGCAAGCAAGAAATTACACAGGTTTTTTCATTTTCATTTTTAAAAATGTTATTGAAGGAACATTGCATCTAACACTGTAGCAGTTTGAGGTGAGCCTCATTGTAAATCAGCATTATATATGATAAATATATTACGTTTACCACTGATAGCCTTTTTTTTTCTTTTAAAGAAAGGTGCAGGCAGGAATGAAGGGGAGCAGGCAGGCAGGAAGAGAGAGGAGGAAGAAACATTTATTTATTTTACTTAGGTGCTCATCTTGGTTCCTCCCACTCCCACCTCTGGGTATTGAACCTGGGTCCTTGGGATGTAAGTGGACTCTGTCTGGTGGTCATATTCATGTGCCCAGTCCAGGTCCATCCTTCACCATATCATTTACCCTTTCCTCCTTCCAAAGGAGACTTTGAAGCAGAGAAGGAGAGGGAGGGAGAGAGAGAGACAGAGAGAAAGAGAGAGAGAGAGAGAGAGAGAGAGAGAGAGAGAGAGAGAGAGAGAGAGAGAGACAGAGACAGAGAGACAGAGAGACAGAGAGACAGAGAGACAGAGAGATCTGACATCTGAGCACACAGAAAGTGAAGATCCACTTTGACCTGGGACTTCCCAGCCTCCAGAACTGAGAGAAATGAATATCTCTTTTTCCCCAGTCTTTCGTGACAGCAGCCTGAGCAGACTGAGATGGATTTTGGTGCCCAGAAACGGGGTGTCATTGTGACGAATACTGAACACGGGGAGCAGCATGGAGCTGGGTAAGGAGAGAGGCTGGAAGGCTTTGGCGGACTCAGGAGAAAGGCGGACAGGATTGTACTGACACTGCAGCATGAGGGATGTTCTGCTGGAAACTGGACGATGTGGTCCTCGCCAGGCAGTGGCAATGAATCTGGCTGACTGTGTGGCACGGACTTGCCGTCCTCTCTTGATTAATGGCGGGGATGCCTTCTGAGACACGAGTCACCGGTTGCCTTCACCGCGGGACCCTCACAGCCTGTGCACACAGGCTTAGATGGAGCAGCCCGTTGGGACCACCATCGTATTTGTTAATCTAAACGATGTGAAATGACACCAGACTGTAGTTAAAAATCACGGAGTACACAGAAACGTGAAAAATGTAAGTCTGTGTCTCACGTCTTCACCATTAAGAAAATGCATCCTTCTAGACTTTTTATACAAGATTCTCACTTGTCTTTGGAGTGTCTATCTCCCTATAGCATTATAGTTTTTTTAAGGATATGCGTGGAGAACATTCCAGGAACTATTGGGACCAGGCCAGCTATTCCCTCTCTGAATAGTTACCCATCTCGCCCTTGGGGGTATATTCAAAAGACAGGGAAGACCAGTCTCTCTCTATTTTCCATGAAGAAAGCAGCTCAGGACAGCCTCCCTCAGCAGAAGTGAGCAGACCTGGGGTCCAGTCTGATGAGGTTCCAGCTGTGTAGGTGAAGCGGTTTATAAACACACAAAGCAGAGCGAGACAGGCCTGACAGGAGGAACCGAGCTGCACGGGCAGATGATGGAGAAAGATAGATGGACTCGTGGGAGCGTTTGTAGAGACGATTATAGATTTCCTCTGATTTAATTGTTACCAAACGATGAGCATCAGGAAGCAGGTAGTTATTCTGTTACAGATGATGGCACCAATGTCTTCAGAGAGGTGAGGGGACCATGCGGGGCTGTTCACGTGGACCCCTGACCCGGGGACATGCTATCTCAAGAGGGAAGGGAGATGAAAGCAATTCTTGAGGCTTCATGGATGGATCCAGTAATACACAGGAGGTAGAGAATAAATAATGAAAAGCCAACATTTTAGCACAAAGTCATATGGCAGAGACAGTTCCAAGAGAACTGAAAGAAAAGCCTAGGGTGAGTGGAGGGAGGAGGCTACCTGAGCCAGGTGACCACACAGAGTCCTTGGTGAGCTCAGGCATTTAGGGGCCTCCCCTGAAAGATGGAAATCAGCCCAGCAACCTGGGACTGCTTACAAAAACAGTATCCGAACTGGTAAATCCCAGGATGAGCTAGATGCAGCTGGCAGAAACTGTTTCGGACAGGAAAAAAAAAAAAATGAAAAAGAAAAATAGAAGTTTGAAGCCAGAAGCAGCTATTTGGGCTGAATGACTGGCCCAGACCTGAGAGCAGGTGGGACAGGACATCAGACAGACTAAGCAGTTCTATTTTACTCTGTCTTGTCTATCAAGTAGAATGACCTTAACGCTAGAGAGGGCAGAACACACATGGTTACGAGAAACTGAAGTCTAAGATGGGTGAAGAGAGAGTCCACAGTGGCTGTAAATGAGTTCCAACCCAGATTGAATTACTTCCAAGGGAGCTGGAAGAAATCACAGATGGACCGCAGGAAATGCAGCTCTGAACTGGAGAAGGAAGGTACCATGCCACTGGGTGCATTCCTGTCTTCCTTAAATGGGAAAGGCAAGTTCTCACAATTTGACATTGTCCCCTGGCTAAACCCCAGAGCCTGTCCCGAAGTGGAAGTAGAGTGAGTGGCGGACACAGTGTCCCTTTGGACTTGGCCCGAGTGCATTTCACACAAGGCAGGACAAGCAGAGGCGCCATGTTGCAGCTTTCTCTGACGTGAACCAAGATTGGCGGGTGAGACAGCAATGTGGGCAAGAGCTGGATGCGACTCCTCATCATGAATCTGTGAGTGCGAGGAGGAGATGTGGTCCGAATCATGCCTCTGGAGGAAGTGGGTTTGGGGCCCTTTCCTGAAATGAGTTGGGGTCTCCAACAAGGCTTTGAGATTGGCACTCCTCTCTCTCATCTGCATAATCAGGAAATTGAGGCAGAAGAACATGAGTCAGCAGATGGGAGCAAAATGTCCCCTTGGCACTCATGAAGGCTACCTGGGAGGACTTAGCTTCATCTGAGAGCCAACTCAGCCTCCAGTCAGCCAGCAGCATTCAGCCTCAAGCTGCAGGGGTGATACAAGCTTCCTGGACAGATGAGCCAGATTCGTGTTCCCTGTAGTGACCCCCTTTAAAGAGATAAAGAGGATCACTGAGATGAGAAACTCCCAATGGGTCACAAATAGACTTGGAAAAAACACCAGGAGCTGGAAGACATGTTTCTGCCAGTAGACATCATTCTCTTTTTTTTTTTAAGGAAAGGTACAGGCAGGAATGAAGGCGAGCAGGCAGATGGAAAGAGAGAGGAAGAGGAAGTGCTCCATTTTTCTTTAGTTTGTTCACATTGGTTGATCCCCCCCAGCCCTGGTGTTGAACCTGGGGCCTTGGGATGGATGTAGGACTGCTCCCAGGTGTACTAAAGCACTAGGCCACCAGGGTGCACCCTGGTAGACGTCATTCTTGAATATTCTGCAGATCTCCACTTTACCTCTACTTATTTGTCTTCCTCCTTCACCAACCACCTCCCTCAACCACTTCTCAGAATGTTGAACGCCCTTCAGAAATATGGAAGGGGATACTTCTTTTTTGGACATATTAACCGATTTATTTTTCTTTCTTGGTAAATTTTTTTTTTTGTAAAGTAAAGGTGCAGTGGGAATGAAGGTGGGTAGGTAAGCAAGCAGGAAGAGAGAGGAGGAGGAAAAACTTAGTCTACTTATTTTTATTTAGCTGTGCACATTGGTTGTTCCCCCATCCCAGGTCTTGAACCCAGGACCTTGGGATGTATGTGGGACTGCTTCCAGGTATGCTAGACCACTAGGCCACCAGGACATGCCCTAATATTTTTTTTGAAGGAAAGGTGCAGATAGGAATGAAGGCGAGTGGGCAGGCAGGCAGGAAGAGAGAGGAAGAAGAAGCATTTATTAGTTTTATTTAGTTGTTCACCCTGGTTGCTTCATCCAGGCCCCAGGTCCTGGCCTCAGGCTAGATGGTGGTGTTCTTACCTACATCAGCATGAGATGGGAAAAGCTAACAAAACCTCTGCTTCCATGCCATATCTAGTTAGTGGTGGAAGCTTCATGCTCCAGGTCCAAGATGGAATTCAGGCTCTGTTGCTATGACCTTGAGCAATCTACCTAACCTTGACTAATCTTCATCCCATTAGCTCTAACTTGGGGGCAAAGACCCTGCCTCTGGGCACGCTCTGCCCTGATTCCTTTAACCAGTGCCAGCCTGCCCATATCAGCAGCTCTGGCACTACTCCATCCAGCCCTAACTCCAGCTTGGGGAGTTGTTGACTTTTCTTGTGCTCATTGGAATGTTCTCACGATGAGGGGCCCCTGTCCACTCACCCTCTTGTCGGGTGTCTCCCTTTCGGGAGCATCGGAAGATTTGCTGACCTTACATAGCCTGTCCCATAGGTTCTGGTGCGGACCCCCTCACAGAAGGCCCTAGGAACAGACACAGAATGAAGGAGGCTCCTGGGGCTCAGTGAGTCAGGCTCTCTGCCTTCCTGGGAAGGAGGCCAGACAATCTGTGGGCTAGTCATGAAGGCTGAAGGAGACTTGATGAAGAGCCCAGGACTGTGGTCTTCAGAGTGCTGACAATACCAATTCCCTCCCTTTCATCGCACCCCCCAGGGCTGTCTCCAAGAGGAGGGAGACAATGGCTCTGCTCATTTAAAGCTCAGCATTTCTAGAGAAATGGCTGGCAGAGAAAGATGTGGGGAAAAGGGCCAGAGAGGCAGTTGCCTTTGTCTTTGATCTTAGCTGAGATTTGTCTCATCATAGCTACTTGGCCCATGACTGCTGAGTCACTTCATCTGCAGTCACCTCCATTAGTCACTGCTCTGGGGCTCATTCTTATCACAATTATGATTCCTTTTGTTTAGTTTAAAACCCAATCTTTCTGCCATTGGAAAAATCAAGCTGGACCTCAGCAAATGACAATGAACCGAACCTCCAGGGGAGAGGAAGACTTAGTGCAGATGGACCTACCTGTGGAGGTTCAAAACTAAAGACAGTGTCTTATGGGGCAGGGGATGGATTGCAAAGTCAAAGGACGATGAGTCAAGGCTTGGTCTCGAAGAATCCAGAAGGTCAAACACCTTGGTTGATGCAAGCCAGGAAAGGAACTGATGGAAGATGTCCCCACCAGCTCTTCGTCTCGATGCTGTTCTTCAAGGCAGACTCCCGTGGTAGGACAGCAAGATGGATGTTCTAGGAATGTCCCGGGGTTTCTGGAAAACCCTAAGACTCGTGCTGGTGCTGACACCACTAAGGCAGGGCTGGCTTTATGGGTGTGAGACTTGGTTCTCCAACAGGACCTGCTCTCAGAAGGAGTTTATGCTCTGTTGCCACCATCCTGAAATCTCAATACCTCTTTCTTTGAACTTGTGTAAGAGACTCTGATGGCGCCAAGGAGCATGCGTGTGAGCAGAGGCGATGTTCTAGGCAGCATATGAGCAGATGTAGGCCTCCCCACCACCAGCAGGTGGGCAGCATGCATGCTGACTGGGTGGTGGATCATGCTGTTACATACCTGGGCAGGTCCGGGCTCGGGCTGCTGCAGGGTACGGCCTGGGGGTCAGACTGTCAGTGACAATGGTGGCAGGGCCAGTGGTAGCAGCTTGGCCGAGGAAGGAATAGGAGCTCCAAGATGGCCAGTGTGGGAGTCTGGAGCGGGAGGCTGGCTTGCTCGTCTCTTTCTGGAGCCCATCCTAAAGTCCACCAAGAGAGGAACTGTGGACACAGGCAGTAAACTTTGTCAGCACATTATTGCAAAATAAAAGCATACACATGCACATTGCAATAACGAGTACGGAAGAGTTTTTACAACCCTTCAAATAATTTAGACTCTCTGGGCTTGAAAACGGCTGCAAACTTGCAAAGCAAACATCCACAGACTTAAAACAGAAATTCAAAATCAGCACATTCAATGGAAAAGAACACTGTTTTCATAGGATGCTTTGGATGAACCGATTATTAATGAAGAAGACCATTTATAATCTAATTTGTCCTTGTCATTGAAGAGACAGACATATAATGCTTAAACAGACATTTTTGAATGACAAATTATGATGCCACTTTTTGGCTTCTTGTCCATCTGCCACCAGTTACGAGAAATGTCAGGGGAAATATTAAAATGCCATCGTATGAATTTGGAATTAAAATAAAATTCAGAGTTACACAAAGCTGAATTATATAGAGTTAAATCGTCTTAGGAAAATTGTGTTGTAAGTATCTCCAGCCTAGATGGGCTAAAGTTTATACTTTGAATAATTTATCAGAAATGTATCCCAGTGTTGTCACAACCTGTAAAATAATCCTAACTGTTCCAGTAATAGTTGCCTCAGCAAAAAGGTCCTTCCAAGATAAAAAATCACTCCAAATTATTTTCCAAGAGAGATGTGACTCTCAACTACAGTAGCTGACAATGAAGTGACTCCAAGTATAAATTCTGATAACCTAACAAATGATTTTCCAGAAAAGCAAGCCAGAAAAGTCCTCATGATTAATCAAAAGATTACACTGGAAAGTTTTATTGTGTGATGTAAATTTATGATACAAAAACATTTTATTTATATTGTTCATGTATCACTATCACCCTGCTGTTTTATAAGTAGTGCGATCATTTTAAAGGAAAAAGTTTTATATGTTTGTGCCTTTAGCTGCACTGCACTTGCTTTTAGAAGACGAGGCTCTGCATTCTGATTTTGTACGGGCTGGGCTAGTCCTGCTCTCAGGGCTGCTTCTCATGACGGCGTAGGATTCCCTGCAGAAAAAAATGAATCATATTTCCTGTCTACTTTGGTAAAAAAAACTGCGAGTGGATTCTCTTAAAATTTATCTATCTATCTATAGATCTATTTATTTATCTGTTTATGTTCCGTGCCCCCGCACCCCACCCCACCTCACTGCACCCCACCCCTCCCCTGTGTCTCCAATCTCCGTCTTTGAGCTTCAAGCAACCTGCTCCTTAGCTCTCTTGGACTCCTGAGCCACCAGGGGGCGCCCGTGAGTATATATTTTAAAGCACCCTGTGTAGGTTGAGTGGTGATAACAGGGAGCCAGTCCTCTGAGCTGGGCACCAAGAGCCAAGCCTGGAAGATCACCCGTCCCCAGTGGGCTTTCCCGTCCCCACACAGGGCCGGGCACAGTCTCAACACACATTTGCTGAACGGACGCATTGTGACTGCATCCTGAGAATGAGGGAGGCTGAGTTTCAGAAGGTAAGAGACAAATGTTCAGTCACAGAGCCATTAGGGAGTTGAGGTGCTGGAAACAGCATGGAAATCAGTGTGGCTGACTTCTTCCCCAGTGGGAGTTTCATACTTGGTCCTCAGAACACTCGTTCCCGGGAGGCAAATAAGGCTCTCATAAAAATTAGGGTACGAGATTTGGGAATGCTGGATTAAATGAAAATGAAGCCGCAGTACCTAACAGCAAAGTTTTTGGAGCCCACTGAGTATGGCTGATGAGCTTTGTTTTGTCCCCAGTTCCCTCCTGGTATGGTCAGTACTCTGCTGTTTTCTGTTTCCCCTTGCTGGGTCTTGCTAAGTCTCAAAACAGCTTCTAGGTCAAACTGACCCAGGATGGTGTTGGCAGATGGGTGTCCCAAGTCCGGAGAAATCAAGGACTGCCTGGCGACCCCTCACATAACACGCCAGCATCTCCTTGATCTGGGTCCTGAGTTACGTGCTGAGACCGAAGCTGGAGATGACTGATGGCCTCCTGTTGGGGGGACGCTCCTTTAGAAATAAACGGGCCCTTTCCCTTCTCCCAAGTCTTGTGTTCAGCTCTGCTGCCTGAGAACTGGAGCTTTGCTAACGAGGGCAGGAAGGTTTTGTGTCTTTTAACTGCGGTGTTGGCAGCACTGTTGGATTTCCGTGTGCAATCGTGACTCTTCAAGAGAAGGATTTGGTGTATATTCTGTCCCTGAGTTGTGACCCTGAGATCTTTATTGGGTGGATGCTGTTCCCCAGACACAGCCGGGGAAATGGCCCTTGTAAGGTTTTTTCTGGGCTCTGCGAGGAGAAAAAGTCAATTAGACAAAAAGTCGAATAGCCAGAGCTTTATTGGGGTTTGCACACCCGGGCGAGGTTCCCAAGTCCACAGAACAAGGCTGGGGAAGTCGCGCTTGAACAAAGGGGAGCGTGCTCTTTAAGCAAAGGAATTTCGCGGGCTTCCTACATCACAATTGGGGATTGGCCCTGTGAATCCAGGTGTGGGCTTCAATGCCTCAGTCTGACCTCAGCCACCTTTTTCCGGGCTTGGCTGCAGTTTTCCCGGGCATGGCCGCTGCTGCTTTTGTCCCTGGGCCAGCCTAACAGCCTTCAGGTGCCTTTTTCTTAATTTCTTCTGGCTGGAGTCTCCAACAAATGACTGGACTCCTTCATCAGCAGACTCTGAGAGCCAGACACTCGGTGCCGGGGAAGAAGTGTGGATCAGAGCCTGGGAGCCTGGCTCCTCCCCGCTCCTTCTTAGCTGTGTGATTTGGGGTGAGTCACCTCACCTTTCCAAGTCAATTTTCCCAACCCAAAAATGGCCATGTTGAAGTCATATGTGGGGTGACTGGAGGCCTAAAAAAGACAACGTAAACGCTTAGTTGAGTGCAGGGCCTGGCATGTAGCAGCTGTCCTGCCAGTGTTGGATTTTTACTTTCCGCATCAGGCTAGTTTCCCTAGTAAGTAGTTTACAAAGTGGCAGAATCCTTCATTCCGATGAGCTCTTTCTCAAAAACCCACCTAGAATATGGGTACGGCTGAAGAGGGGTTGGGAGGGCGAGCGCAGGGACGTTTTCCATGAGTCAGCTTCTGTATCCAGTTGTCGACTTGACAGTTTCATTCTGATATTTAACAGGCTTGTCAAAGCAAAGCTCTCCATCCTTTGCCCCAGAATCTTTGCCTCCCTGCCTGAGGGTGGAAATGCTGCCAGATCATATTCATGCCCCCAAGATGCATAAAATCCCCAGCTCCTTTGTCTTTCATGTGGGACTCTTCAGAGGTGTGCTTTGAACATTTTCCAGCGTTTAATCCATTAAGCTCTAGCTGTTCACAGTGGGAGCTGTGGACACTTGTTGTTGGTCAGACCCTCCCTGCATCACATCCCCGTGCTCTTACCAAGGTGTTCCCTGCACCTGAATCCTCTCTCAGGGTTTGCTTCTGGGGAAACCCAGCCTAAGGCTCTGCTAACTGAAATAGCCCCTTCTCCCCTCCACATCCTTCTCTGCCCAGTAGCCAGATGGACACTGTAAAATGCAAAGTGGATAATGTTCCCTCTGGAGAGAAGCCTCTGCTCCATCCAACACTTAAATGAACACGCCAAGCCATTACTCAACACAAGTCAAACTCCAGCCTCGCCTCCACCGTCCTTTCTTCCTCAGCACGCTAACCTCACTTGACGGTTGTTTATCCCTTGAACTTACAGGTCAGTCCTGCCTGACACCACTTGTACTTGACCTTTCTGCCTAGAGCACAGATCCGAGAACTGTAGAGGCTGAGTTTCCTATAAAAATTCCAGCCCAGTCAAATATCATCTCTGTGAAGTCTCTGGAAAGTAGCCATGCCCTCCTCCATGACCACTCTTTGGAATGAACTTGATATCATGTGATTTTTATTGTCTGTCTTCCCCTTCCTGAAGGCCTCCCATTTATCTCGTCTCATTTTGTTCCCAGCACCCAGAGTAGGGCTTTGCCCTCAACAGGGACTTAGATGTGTATTTAAGGAATGAATTAATCAGTTAGTGACCAGTATCTTGTTTGTCTTTTATTGTGTCAAATGATGCTGCATCTGTAAATATTTGCCATTTGTATCAGTATAATTACTTTTCATATAGCATATTTAATAGTTAGAAATGAAACAGATGACCAGGGAGAGATGCATTCATTCCACATCATGGAGTGTCAGTGCACCAGGCTCTGAAGATGTCAGATGCATATCATGACTTCTACTCGTTCATGGAAAACTTGTCGTATGATTGGAAAGAGAAGACTGGCAGAGTGGGCGTTGTCTTGTGTCAACAGCTTTCTGAGGACATTATTCCGTTTTCCAGAGAATTCACTTCCTTGGGGTCATGGATCCTCACGACGGGGCAGTAGGGAGCCCCATTCTCAGGTGAGGAGACTGAAGCTTTAGGAGCCGGAAAGTCTTGGCGAAGCTCAGCCATTCTGTGAGAGACAGCAGTGGGCGGTCACTAGACCGGGAGAGTGTCGCTCTTCCCACTGATCTGCTCACGCACAGCTGGGCACAGAGCAGGTGCCCATCCTTGTGGGGGAAGAGCAGGTGCTAGTTCACAGGGGCACGTGCCATGTGGGGGCCCCTCGGGTGGCTTGACCAAGAGACTTTCCCACCTGCTGCTGCTGCTGTGGGTCTAGAATTACCTGACCGCTGCTTTTTTCTTTTTTTTTTTTAAGTACATTTATTCTTGGTCATGAATATTTGATTCAGGGGCACACCTACGTAGATAAGCTAGGTTTTAATGTGGTGTTAGTTGAGCCCATTCATGAAATATGTTGGTTAGATTAGTAATGTGTGCGATGCACTCGCCTGCCTGGTGAAGTTGGGCCGTCGATCTTTAACAAACTCGAGGAGAACCGTCTCGTCTCGGCTGAAGGCTAGGACTTGCTCTCTGGCAAATTGAGGGCAGAGAATGAATAGGTTTCCTCTCAGTTGTAAATAATTGATTGATTTTTGCTTTACAAAGTTCCTTCTGTAATTCAGCATTCGTCTTTCCACCCAGTCCTTGGACACCGGTCTGTCACGTTGGCATGAGCTCAGCATGCAGGATTTCTGTGAATTATGTAACAGGGATGCAGGGCAGGGACAAAGGGAGGAGAGTGAGAAGACAGGACCAGAGAAAACGTTGGGTGTGATTAGAAAGGGCGGTTTGCTTGCTAATTGCTAGGTGAGCGCTGAAGGTGAGGATGGGTGAGTGAACCGAACACTCGTTTTGAAGGACAGTAGGATGTCATCCACCGGAATGTGCCATCCAGAAAGGAGCCGTATGGAGGGGGACATGCTTCCCTGGTCCATGATCCACGTTGTCTAGAAGAGAGAAAACCCTCACCAGTCCCCATGGGCCACCTGGCCTTTCTTTCACGACACAGACCCCTTAGACCCGAGGAAAGAAGACCCAGCAATGATATGGGAAGACAGGAGTGGATTGGTGCTGGTGCACATCGTGTGGGCCGTGCAGAGACTGTTTCACGATGATGCCCACCTGAAACCCAGCTAATGTTCTGTCAATGGAAAAAAATGTAAGAGAAGAAGGAAGGGAAAGCGGGAAAAAGCATTTTTAAGGAAAGAAGGAAGGAAGAGGAGGAGGAAGTACCCCTATTTATGAGTTTATTTATTTTTGGTTGCTCCCTCTAAGTCTGGATTGAGAACCCGGGTCCTTGGGCTTTCTGTGGTCCATGGCCCAGCTGCCCGCGTAGAGCCTGAGACACTAGGGCAGAGCCAGGTCAGTACAGTTTTTAAAAAGGACAGAGTAGCAGGAGAAAACAGAAGTTTCTTGACATATGTGCCTCCTTTATACTTGGGAGAGACCTAGGAAAACTGACGTGTGCCAAAATGGTCTAAGCACCTCGTCAAATCATGTCTTCAGCTGCAGACAAAGGGTGCTGTGGAGACTGGAGAAGGCCAGTATAGCACCATGCAGAAAAGAAGAGGAGGAGGAGGA
>RJWH01001826.1:0-11367 GCA_004363575.1 Solenodon paradoxus
AATATGTCACTTTTCTGTGTGCTAACATTGAAAGTACAGAAAGAACTCCAGAAAACAATACCACTTACAACTGCACCAAAAAAATGAAATACCTTCCAAAGAAGTGAAGGACCTATACCATGAGAACTATAGGACATAGCTAAAGTAAATAGAAGACACAAAGAAATGAAAAGATATCCTCTGCTCATGGATTGGATGAATTAATGTAATAAAAATGACCATACTGCCCAAGGCAATATACAGATTTAATGCTATCCCCATCAAAATTCCAAAGACATTCATCGTACACATAGAACAGAAAATCACAAAATTTATTTGGAACTACAAACAACCCAGGATAGCAAAAACAATCCTCAAGAAAAAAGTCAACAATGGCGGAGTCATGCTCCTTGACTTTAAACTCTACTACAAAGCAATAATAATCAAAACAGAATGGTATTGGAATAAAAACAAATACAGATCAATGGAACAGAATTGAAAGCCCATAAATATATGGACATCTAATTTTTGACAAAGAAGCCAAAAACTTAAAATGGGACAAAGGTAGTCTGTCAATAAATGGTGCTGGGAGAGCTGGACAGCCACAGCCACATGCAAAAAAGCCACATGAAACTAGACTATTACCTAAAACCATACACAAAAATTAACTCCAAATGTAGGCATAACATTACTGAACATAAAATGTTGGGGGCAGAAAGTAGAGCAAGGACAAAATGGGAATTGGCAGAACATCAAAGAACACCAGAACTGGAGCACCGGGCGAAGTGGTGGGAGAGCACTGGAGCAATGTTCCTGTAATTGTTCACTCCCCAAAACAAGATAGATAACAGTTATATAGTTAGAAAACAAAAGGTATATAAGCAAATTCAATGTAAAGATAAAATTGTTTGCGTAAGCTGCTTGAAGCAATTCGGTGTATGAACTCAATAAATAGGTGGAAGGCAGACTATTCAGGGCTCTCAGTCTGTGCGGCTGTTGGCCCCCTGACCCCACCTTTCTATCACTCTGTAAATTCTTAATCTCCTGCGTTGCTCCCTCCTCTTGCCTGTTCCCGGGAGCGAATCCCAACAATAGACCTAGGAGATATGTTTTGGAACTCAATTGAAATTGCAAGGCAAATAAAATACAAAATAAACAAATGGGATTACATTAAACTAAAAAGCTTTTACACAGAAAAAGAAACTCACATCAAAACAAAAGGACACCAACCGAATATGAGAGATATTTGCCTATCACACTTCTAACAAGGGGTTAATATTCCAAATATACAAAGAACTCATAAAATTGAACAACAGAAAAACAAGTGATCCAATCAAAATATGGGCTGATGACCTTAATAAGTACCTCTCCAAGCACAACATATAAATGCGAAGAGGTTCATGAAAAGAACTTCTACTTTTCTTATCATTAGGGAAATGCAAATCAAATCAATAATGCGATATCACCTCAAACCTGTGAGAATGGCTATCATATGACAAAAGGAAACAAGAAGTGCTGGAGAGGATGTAGATAAAAGGGAACTTTAATTCACTGCTGGTGGGAGTACAAAATGGTGCAACCATTCTGGAAAGCAGTATAGAGATTCCTCAAAAAATTGAGAGCGGAAATTCTGTATGATCCAGTTATTGCCCTACAGGGCGTTTACCCTAAAAACACAATACTGATCTGCAGAGATATTTACCCCCATGTTCATTGAAGTATTATTCACAATAGCCAAGAGCTGGAAATTACCTAAATCCATCAGCAGATGAATGAATAAAGAAGATATGATATACATACACAATGGAATACTATGCGACCATCAAAAGGGAGAAATCCTGACATATGCAACAACATGGATGGACTTGGAGAGAATTATACTTAGTGAGATAAACCAGAAGGAGAAAGACAGAAATTGTATGATAGCACTCATGATGTGTATAGAGATAAAAAACAAATGAATAACCTAAATAAACACCACTAGACTTAGAGAAAGAGAAAGCTAATCCAAATAATAGATTCTTAGTGTAGGGTGGAAGACAATTCAAAGGGTACCAAAGAGATAGGGGAGGGGTGGGGGGAAATGGGGTAAAGGGAATTAATTACAAAGTTAAGTGAAAAAAAAAAGGAAATAGTGGTAAACCTATTGTGCTATATATAGATATAAAGTTGATATTATATACACCTGAAATCACGTTAATGTTAAAATGCAATATTCCTTCAATAAAATCTATTTTAAAAAGTCCAGGTTGGGTCTCACTGGGATAAAATCATAGTGTTGGTAGGTCTGTTTCCTTCTGGAGGAAATAGGGAAAAATTTGTTTCCTTACACCTTTTCTAGCTTTTCCTTACTTTGAGGCCCCTTCACATATGCTTTTCCAGCTCTGACTCTCCAGTCTCTTTCTTTCATTTATAAGGAACCTTATTATTTCCATTGACCTCACCCAGATAATCCAGGATAATATCTCATCTAATGATCCTTAATCATATCTGCAAAAACTCTTTTGCCATGTATTTTAGCACAGTCACAGGTTTTTGGAATTAATACATGAAAATTTTTCTGTCCACTACAGATGTTTTAGAAAAGGTATAGGTTTGATATGACCCAAATTTAAGACCCAATGTAGGTGCTAGACAGAGATACCTCTTTAACCAAAGCCAAAGGCATGTTTACCACAGTAACCTTGAGAAGAATGAACAAATATCAGGAGTAGCTGGACCAGGACCAATAAGTCCAAGGGGGCCAAATGCCGAGGAAAGGATTGGGATGACATATTTCTACCTATATTTTGCTACAAAATTTTTTTGAAAATACAGGAATTTCAAGAATATTTTCTGGCTATCTAGAGATACCCAGATGTTTGCCTTTAAATGAAATACTGTTAAAATCCAGCCAATGAGAATCTGAAAAAATTGTCTTCCAGGAAAACTAAAGGGCAGAGCAAGATGAATTAAAAGATGAGACCGAGAAGATGGATTACACAGAAAGGTGATCCTGGAAGTTTCCGGGTTTACTCAGTCTTCCTTCCCTGATTAGGCGTAGTCTCGTCTACTTGCACACAGGAGGCAGAATTATGTTATGCTCTCCAGGAGAGCAGAGTTGCATTAATGTACATACTTGCTATCCAGGTTCCCAGGGACATACTAGATGACTGCCTCAATCTGGTGCAGGGAGTCCTGTGTATAAAGAACTCTTTGACCAACATCATGGCATGAAATGGAGATGTTTTCCTTTCCAGTCTATATTCCTTTTATATCTTTTGTATGTGTAACCAAACTGTGAACTTTCATTTTGTTTCTGACTTGTGTATTTCCTGTTTTGCTCTGAACAAACCTCCATATAGGAGTCAATTCTTCGTCTTATACCCCTGAGGATCCATTTTTACTAACACGGTGGTATGCAATGAGAACTTTACTGAGGATTTCATAACAGATATGGGAGATGGGATTCATACCACAAAGCCCCAGTAAACTATGGAAAAAATCCCCCTAACCATTTGTGTTCTTTCTTAATATCCCATGTCCCTTCCAAGCTGTCTCTGGGGATCAGCATTTTAGTTCTCCCTTTTCTCACACAATTACAGTAGCTTCTCTAAAGCCATAGGGGCCTTGAGCAGGGCAGGAGATGCTTCCTTTCAGAAACCATGACTGTGATGTGGCCACAGTCTTCAGGAGGAATGCTCTATCCTCTTACCCCCAACACTGGTCTAATTCTGCCAAGTGACATCATTAATCTTTAGTCCATTGAATCTCTATTTGTGAGACAGGTTTTTTCATGATTCAAAGCTTTAATTTCCTCTCAAATTCCTCTATCCCTTCATACTGTTGTTGAGGAACTATGCTCCTAAGTGGGATGCGGGAAGTCAGTTGGTTGAAGATGTTGAAGTGAAGTGAGATTTTCCTGGATACCATTAGCAGCCTTGTGTAGCCAAGGAGTTTACAGTGCTCAGCGACAGAGAAAAACTTCCTTACTGATTATTTTCAAACAATAACCAGAACATAGTCTAATTGAAACCTTCCCTGACTGCCTTGTGTCTGAATATGGAAAATAGTTTCCTCATTCTTGGTGCCAAAGTGGAAAAAAGGTAAGGTTTGGTTAATTATCTCCAGTTACCAATTCAGGAAATCAGATGAGGAGCACTCCATAATTCATTTCCACAGCAGCATGGGATTTAATTGGGGGCTGAGAGGAATAGGTTAGAATACAGACAGCAGAGTGAACAGATTAAAAGTAAAGTGGCTTCTCATGGGTTTTAGCCACCTTGGCATCCTCTCCTTAGCCAACCAGTGGTATGTCCAAAGCAGAGGAGCCAGGTAAGCCCAGTCATCAAGCTAGAGAAATGGTGCCTTGTCCAGGTTAGGTGACTAAAGGAAGCATCTAGATCATGAATCAGCATATAAAACTCTGTTTACACTTCTCCCTGTGTTGTTCACATGCATTTTCTTAAAAAATGAAAGACAAACTTACCTTTCATGGTATTTGCATGCTACCAACAATTTATATTAGCCATTGCCCCCAAGAAAGTGATATGACCGTGGCAACTGATGGAATGAGAAAAAGGCAATGATATTTCAATTCCTCCCACACTCCACCTATGCCATTCCTTTCTGGTCAATCTAAAATATCCCCATCACACAGACCTTAATGAGATGTTTGGTACAACATGCCTCTACCAATTCCTTAGAGAAAAATGTTTTTTTTTAAAGGGAGCGTTGAATTTGTTTCTTTAAAATAGATAGCACTATGGCAACTGAAAACATGATTTGCAATAACCTTGCATCTATGACTATTCACATAAAAGCACAAAACAATAAAAATGGATTAAAATGTGGTTAGGTTCTCAGACAGATTTGAAACCTAATATATAACCACCTCAACATTTTTTGAGAATATCTCTTCAGTTTGAGCTGTGTTCTTTTGCATTTCTTAAAAATGTGAACTTTGAAGGACAAATTCATCAACTTGGTCAAGGCTTCAAATTGAGCTAGTGAATAATCATGAACAATTTTCTCTGTTATCTCGTAATAACCCTTTAACTTTAGACATATCAGGCACAATGCAAACTTTCTACAGAAAAACCTATGTGCAAATTCCAGGGACTGTGGGTGATAGTGGCAGTTTAGTAACAGCTATTTTGAAAGTCAGTAAAATGTTAGAATAAATCTCCTCCTGTGGCTTTTACAAAACTTGTAATTGCTGTGTATAGAGGTCATTGAATTAGTGTTAGGATTACATTGTTGCAGCAAAATGAGTGCACTCTGTTCTAAGTAGGCACTGATTTCTTTCTTGGCTAGAGCCCAGGCTGATAAAATGAGTCTTTAGACCACAAGTTTAGGGTGAAGTTTTTCAGAATGTGAATATGGGAGGTGAATCTGTCTTTCTATTGATGGTGTTTCCCATTTAGTATGCACAGATTTAAGGATCCTGGGAGACTAAACACATGAAGAAGACATTCTAGCCAAGCATGTTTTGATTCCTAAGTCATAGTTTTGTTTCTCGGATGAGCTGTTTCTTTTCTGTTTTTTATGGGGGCTACAGCCAGTCTTGGGAATCTGGCTCTCTGACATGTCCTACTTGGGCCTTACCTTGTTCTCTCTTGGCTCTCAAGATCAGAGGTACCGCTAAGAAGGTGATCTCCCAAAAAAATCTCAGAAACAGAAACATTCTGTGTCTTCTTTTTAGCTTTTAATAATTATTTGCTTTAGTCTTCTCTGGAAAGGCTCCATTTGATCACTCAATACTGTGATGCCCTCCATTGGGAGGGAGGTGAGCTTCAGAGTCCTTTACTCTACCCAGGGTAGAGCTACCCCTACCTCCTTCCAAGTTTTAATATTTTCTAGTTGTAGGTTCTTGATGGATACAGTTTTTCCCTGCCCCAAAAGAAGTTGCAATGGGATTTACCAGGGGTTCTTCAAACTCTTCCTGATAATTCTTACCTTACCAGCCACTGTGGAGTTTCTGAACATCCAAATGGAGAGGGAATTACCAAATCTGGGGATTTTCAATGTGAAACTTTATATTCTTAGCCTATCTTTGGGAAATGAAGAGTAACTTCACCTCATGCATTTCTTTAATGGAGTGAAGTAAGTACTTTGAAAAATTTCACCTTTTAATTAGTTTTCCAATAATTCTGTTCACCATTAGAAACTAGGGAGTGCTACTTAAAGCATTTAATAAAGATAAACATCCCAGAGATAAAAATGGAAATATCCAGCTGAAAACTGCCTTAATGCAGAAAAAAAGTCTGTATTAGCACAACCTACTGCCTTGAGGAGATTGAAGTAACTCTAATACTATTGGCTCTGTAATTACTTTTACTCGGTGATGGCTAAGTCTCACTGAAGACACATAGTAATGTTTCCCCATGAAAGCACATTGGTATACACAGAATTTCCTGATCACTATGGTATGTGTAAAGCTAAGAGTTTGATGGAAGACTAAGGCAGGTCTGATGGCAAGTCAACAGGATGTCATTCCCAGGTGTGGTGTGTGGGTAGGTCATAGTTTTGACATTTTTGATGATATGGTTGTAGATTTGGGGGATGCTTTTGCCAAATTGCCTGTGAAATTCAGTTTATTTTAATGTGTGGATGCTTGCTAAAGGTCTCATGTATTTCCTACCCTAATTTCTAGGTCAGGCTATTATGTTCTTCCTCCCTAAAGGTTATTCTTGGAGTATTAATTGGAAAAATTGCATCAGAGAAATCTCCAGGTAGCACTGCTGTTTTGCTGCCAGATAGTCCTGCATTCTCTCCCAAAGTTTGTTCATAATGGTTTTGGCTCTAGGCCTCATATCTAAGTTCTTTCCACTTTTTTTTTCACCCTGAGAGTCTTATTGATACTCTCTTGGGTTTTATATAATTTGAATCAATTTCGCACACCATGTTTTCCTTGTTGTTCCATTTAAATTAGTTTAACTTAAGAGAGTTATGTCCACTGTGGTTTCTGTTATACAAACCTCAAAAGTTACTGAAATGCTTAAAATAAAACTCTAGTTTATGTTCTAAAGGGTTGTCCCAAGTGATATATCCTTTTGCAGAGTATAAACGATTGTTTCTATCAAACTAATACTTAGTATTGGTATTTCATTTTCCATTCATAATGAGGTGTTAAGAGCTATGGTAGTTCTTTCTAATTTAATAAAGAGATTAACACAAGAGAATCCAGTGCTCAGTATACATTGTGAACTTAAATACTTGAGGAATTCCAGTGTGTCAATATGGATGCAATGGTTGTTTACTATTGAAGTAAGTAGGCTAGATTGAGCTGAAAATCTTTTTAAATTTATTAGTCATTTGCTAGGTAATGCTAGAGTTCCCCACAGAATTTATTTCGCTTCTGTCTGTCCTGTGGAACGAAGTCTGTTATTATTTGCAGGTACTGATTATGAAAATGTTTTAGTTAAACTTATGTATGAAATTTTATAAAAACCAATGAATTGACTTTCATTTTTATAATTTTCAATCATATTTTCTATGTGCTTGTAGTATTCCTGGAATAAGTATAGACATGTGTAAAGGAAAATGCATTAGAAACATATGCAGTTGGGAAAAAGGAATTCATAGTACAGAAAAGATTGTATCATTATTGCGTTTTACCTGAGGGCTAAATCATTACCTTACATAGGAACTGAAACCTGTTCTGCAGACCACCTCTGTACATCCCCTTTCCTCACCATGTGGGACTTTTCCTTAAAAACTCAGGCTGCCGGCAAGGCAAACAGTGTCTTAGCCTCCATTGGTTGGCTCCATCCTCTCTCTCTGCTCCCCACTAATGAACCCTCAACTTGCTTATTACTCAATGTACCTGTCTGATATGTGGAGCGACCCTGAACCCACAGGGTCTGGACCTCCCTTGGTCGGCTGCACTCCTTTACGCTCTAATTAAATCTCTGTTTGCTCACTCACCTAACTTTATCATGGATTCTTTGAAGGACCTGATCACAAGGACATTTTCAGCAATATCAGAGCCTCAGAAGGGTCTGGAAAGTTGAGGACTAGGAGAATAACTTGAGTTATTGAGGAGTTCATTGGTAGACTTCAAAGAGCAGTTCTGGAAAAAAAATCTGGGCAGAAGCCAGGTTTTAGAGGTTAAGAAAGAAGTGGAGATAGAAAAGACTTTTTGCAAATACAACCCAAAAAGGAAGGAAAAATTTAGAAAACCGTTTTAGAGGGAAAACCTTCTCACTTCACTATAGCCCTTGCTTAATCTGTTACCCTTTTAAATCCTAGTATGCTGAGACAAGAAAGGAGTTGGGGGCTGGAGGGAGGACAGGAGTAGGGCCTAATGATGTTTTTGAAGATATTGTATGTAAAAATCCTGCATTGGTTGGGAGGATCCTTGTGGATGATGTCTTCCTTGTTTTCTGCTACTCAGATTCTGTTTTCTGTGACCAAGATGAGGCATTGAAGTTGTGTTGAATTCCAATAAGGCACATTTAGAGTGTTATTTTACACCTCTAAAGTTCCATACATGCACATACATTGTGGTAAAAACTCGGCTTGATAAGATATCTTAGTTAGTTTTCATCTACACAGATCGAGTGCAGAAGGCAATGAAAAATGAGCTCGTGTAGAAGAGAGCAAGTGCCTATAAACATCCTTCTCTTTCCCAAGTAGCTCCTGCATTTTGAGAATCTAGAGTTTTGTTCACTTACAATTTTGAAAAGTGTTGCTTGGGGGCTCCACGTAGGTATTACACCTACTGGAAAAAAACTGGTTTCTAGTCTGTATTGCTCAAAGGCCAGCTGGGTCAGATTGCATTATACTTGTCACTTGAGATCATAAATGCATCAGTTGGGTCATAGAAAAAGAAGGCAGCATAAACTATCATTATGCAGCATAAATTAAAGTTGCAGAAGTTATGAGGAAATGAGCACATGGGAGGCATAAGAAAGCTAAATTTATATCCCAAACTCAGATATTTTCCTGGCTTTAAAATTGGAATGTCTGAAGAATGTCTGAATATGTCTCCAGAGATTCAAACTAGGGCTGATGGGGAGGGAGTGAGAGGGAAGCAGAATTTCACATCAACATATGGAAGAGCTTTTAGGCTCTGAGGACACACTATTCCAGGAACTGTTGTTTAGGCATACAGTTGGAAAGCTTTCGGTGACTTATCTTTTGGTACACATGTGGAGAGTGACACGCTAAGAGTGACGGGTTGTTAAGCAGACAGGGGGATCTATCTTCTCCAGGCCTTTTTCACTGTTTGTAAATTGAAGAAGTTGCAATAAATGACCTTAGAGGATTTCAAACTCTAATATTGCAAGCTTCTGTTTTCTTGGTAAGACACAATGGCACTTTTTGGATGGGGAGCAGGGGAGAGATTTGATATTTCAATCACTTTTAAATGTAGCCTGCATGAGGTAAATATTGTTGTAATACTCTTCCCATTAAAGTTTAAAAGCAAAACAGAACAAAAAGACGGAACCCCAAATCCAACAACAAAACCCAAGGATCTGAGATTCTGTATTTTAATTAAAGCTTCTTTTTATGTCTGTGAAAAGCAAGGATGGACTAAACCTGTGTCAGGTAGTTAAGAGCATATATCCTTGAGTAGAGCTGGGTTAGAATCGTGACAGATTCTTAATAGGAGTATTGCTGTGGGCAGACTGATTATTCTTCAGGAGCTTTAATGTAGTTATCTGAAAATTGGAATGATAGTGCTTACATCAGTGTTTTTGAGAGACTCTAATAAGATCACAAACATTTTAACTGGACTGTGGTGTATGGAAAAAGACCACACATCTATCTTTGTTCAAAGTAACTCAGGTGAAGTTTCACATTCATTTCCTAAAGGGTCCAACATCTTAAAGGAAATGTACTAGACACAAGAAAAGAGGAGGAAGTTTGACTTTCCAAGATCCCCAGAGTTCCAGGAGAGTTGTGGGGCTCTGTCTTGCTCAGGGTGAAATCCTGTGAGGTTTCAGGTCTTCTTTTTTGTATTACTCCATAGTCCCTTATCTTCCCCTGTAGCTACTTTTTAGTTCTGGAAGGTGGTTTGGGGTTTTCATTTTGTTTCTTAGATTCCGTGGGATTTTCCTATAGACTGTCCTGTCATTTGTAAATACACAGTTTTGCATTTTATTTTGTCCTTTAGGATCTATGTACCTATGATTTCTTTCTCATAACATGGGCTAGAACTTCCAGTATAAGTTTGAATCACAGAGGGTTTTATACTTAGGGATTATGCCACCATTCCCAAAGCACTGACTTGAACTCTCTACACACTAAATTTGCTCTTTTCTAGGAAGACTTAGAGACATCTGGTCTTTCCTGGTTTTCGGGTCAGAACCAGGTAAAATCTTTTCACAGCTGACTTAAAACAGAACCAGCTTCCGGAGGTTCCTGCACAGTTTCTCTGCTTACACCTGTCTGGTATTTAGGGAAGGTCACTTCATTGCAGAAGCTGTGTGTAAATCACTTAGCAGAGTGGCCCACAATAGTAAGAACTGAACACATGGTGGTTGTGGTGGCAGTAGTAGTAGTTTTTGTTCTTGTGATTATTATGTCAAAGGTGTAGAACAGGGTTTCTCAGACTTTAATGTGCATACAAATAGCCAGAGGGTCTTGATGAAATGTGGGCTCTGAGCTGTAGGTCTGGGAGGGCTGTGCATCTGTCTCAGGATACATGGTGATGCCAAGGCTGCTGATCTGAAGAGCAGATGTGAGTAGCACTTGGAGAAGTTATCTGTTATTGTCTGTGGAGTGCCATCCTTCTCAGGGAGAAACTGACCCTCGCTTGTTGGGTAATAGTCACACTATGACAGGGCCCATACTCCTGCTTTTAACTGATCCATGTGACCAGAGTAGTTACAAAAAAGGAATTTATTTTTTATTGGCCTATATGCTTGCTCAAAGCAGTGAGCATCCAGTTTTGTTGGCTTAGCCACTTTATCTTGCTCGGGGATACTGAGTGAATTAATATGAAGAAGCCAAGCCTTGATGACCTGAACTCACTGACCAGGACATTTTAAATCAAGATCTAGTTGGTATGATGTGTTTCCCCTATTATTGGGTGTGAAATACAAATATAATTTTAAGAACTGTGTCATGTAACATTACTGAAATGAGAACAAGATAACAAACAATACTGAGTATTTCTCTTTTTCCAAGTTTACCCTTAGATCCACATAACTGTGCAATGCACAGATCCATAGCATCTCATGAGGGGGCATTATATCTGACCTACTTGCCTTCTTTAAGCTCTACTATCTGCACTAGGAAACAAGCTAACCACTGTGTAGAAGGACACTCACCCTCCCAGCTTAAGCTATGAACTACTTTTCCCAGTCCACTGGATTTTATCCTGCCTTTGATCTTCCCTGTCTGTTAAACTTGAATTTGCATTCTCATTCCTGTCTCTTTTTTGTCCTTGAACTTGTG
>RJWH01001826.1:11467-192227 GCA_004363575.1 Solenodon paradoxus
GAGAGAGAGAGAGAGAGAGAGAGAGAGAGAGAGAGAGAGAGAGAGAGAGAGAGAGAGAGAGAGAGAGAGAGAGAGAGAAAGAAAACTTCCAGGTTGAAAATGGGAGGGATATGATGTGGGACTAGGAGAGTGCTGGAGTCATCTTCCTTCTAATGACCTGAGAATAATTGGCTGGACATTAAGCTCCAATTGTAGAGTTAAAAAAAAGAACTGTGAGTTGGGAGTTCTGGGCTCAAGTCCCAATCTTCATAATTAGCTCAGGGACCTTGAAATGCCATTTTCTCTTCTCTGGGTCTCAATTCCCCATCTCAAAAATGAGGTGAGATGATGTTTGGATTCCATCTCTGTGGGTTCTTTCAGTGATATCAGTCTAGAATTTTGTATGTTAACCAGCTACGAAGACTAAGAACTTAACTCCGAACTTTGAGCAATAGTGCTTGGGTTTACCTCAGGTTTATTCTTTGCTAATCGGCAAGTGTACCGACCAGGTGATGTATTGATTGATTTTTCTTTCTGAACTTTTGTGAAGAATATTTTAAAGGCAAAAGCTCTGTTGCTCTCTGTATCCTCATTTAACACCTATTTTCTTGTCGAAACTTGCTAAAATCCAAAAGTATTTCTGCAACCATTTAATTTCTTCCATTAATTCACATATTGATTTTACTTTTCCGAGAGACATGAAATAGATGACACGTGTTTTTATCTGAGAGATTTAGAATGCTCTACATTTTCTCAATTAGAGCCCTCTCTATTAATTAAAAAGTACTTACACTAAGTTAGATAAGGTGTATTTATGAATCTAAAGTTCCTACTTTCCTCTCTCTCTCTCATTTTCTCCCTCCCTTCCAGAACAGACATACTGAACACCTACCATGAGTCATGCTTTGTGCTAGATGTTTTCTTATATACTTAATGATCAGAAAATATTTTAGGTAGTACTCAGGATTATTGAGGTTAAGCAATACGTCCAAGATTATATCACTACTGCATTTTTCACCATGCCTGCTGTCTCTGGTATACTAAACCCAAATCAGACTGCCCTCAAAAAATATTTCATTAGATTTCCCATCCCAAGGAATTAAATAGAAACAACTTCCTACTATCTGTACGGTACTTTGTAAGAACATGTTATTTTTCCTCTAGCTTTCTATAAAATCTAAGTATAGATGAACTTAGTGAAGGAAATTAGAAGAATTTATAATCATATTATGCAGAAATAACCTCTGCTAATATTATAGTGAATGTTTTTCCAGTATAGAACACTTTCACATGTATCATTTGTGCTTCTCAACAACTCCATACAGCTTCATCTCCTTTAAACACCAGGGGAAGCTGAAGCTCAGACAGATAAGAAATTTGTCCAAACTATACATCTGGAAGGTGGCTGAGACCAGACTCACCACTAAGACTGACTGTAGTCCAGAGTTAATCTTACCACATAAGCAATTTCTGTTAAGGACAAAGCAAGGAGAACTCTTAAGGAATCACTCCTCTTCATCATTTGAGCAGATGACAATATTGGGTGAAATCCAAATCCTGTCAGAGCAACTAATGATTATTTGTCAAGCACTCACATGAAGCAAATACTATTTTGCAGTTCTAGAAGGAGATAAAAAGTGACCTCTGAAAAAGGTGCTTCATTAGTGGTTTCCAATGAATAAAGTGACACTGATACTTGCTTTGTTTTGTAGCCTTTGGCCATGCTGCAGCTTTCCACCAACTTGGAAGATGTCTACCCTCTTGGGAGTCTCATAAACCCAGTGGGGATGGGAATCCAAGCTGTGGTTTCCTTTGATTATTTAGGGTATCAGGTACTGGAAAGTAACACTCTCCACAAGCTTGTGAACAGAGGCCCCCTGAAAAAGCAGTCACTTGAAAGTCAGAGACCAAGCCTAGTAGTCATCAGTGTGGGTGCTTCCTTCAGCTACTTTGTAAGCTCACACATCTCTTCCATCTGCTAAGGGTTTTGTAGTTTGGGAAATGTGTCTGAGGGCAGGTACTCTCTGAATTAGGCCCAAATAGAATTCAAGATTTAAATCACTGATGATATTTAAATATCTTTATTTCTAAGGAGCCATAAGAAATATATGCCTATTTTGAGAAGTTCACAAGAATGTAAAAGCAAACAAAATTATAAGAAAAGCCCATTTTTATTCCACTATGTCTTCCATACAAACGCCTAAGAGTAATGTCTGTTGACAGTTGGATGTGGATACTTGCACTGAATAATAATGATCAGTGCACAAAGTAGAGCTGCTAACATCCACATTCCTATTTATATACATATATGTTTTAATGTAATATATATATATATAAGTACATAAGTATTAAAGTATACTGATTTTTTTAGAGTTGAGTGTACCTGTGTAACCACTGGCTAGATCAAGCTGGATAACCTTGAACAATTTTTTTTAAAACTATATATGGTATAGCAGCATACATTTAGCTTTACAGTTTTATTTTATCGCTCATTTTCATCATGTCAGTATATAGAAAACTGCCAACTCAATACATACTGCATTCCACAACTTATTTACTCACTCCCCTGTTGATAGACATTTAGGTTCTCCATATATTTTATTACTAACAGTGCTTCAGCGAGGGATGCATTTTGGAGTACATGGTTCCAGACTTTTGTATAAAAACACTTGAAGCAGTAAATGTAATAATCCCTAACATATTTATAGTGCTTTCCAGGTTCCAAGAGTGGTCACAATTGTCATTTTTGTTTCTAGAAACAACTTTGAGAGAGAGGCAGTGGGGTTCTGATTATTTTTATTCTTGTCATAGAATCAGACAGAGACTGAAGGCAGAGGAGTTACAAGTCTTTGGCATCTCCAAGTCACATGGCCTTAAGTGGAGGGAGGAGAAGAAGCCAACCACAAATGTGTGACCCCCAGATTTTTTGGCCACTTTAATTGCTTCTCAGGTGTTTCTCATAGAACCCTCAACTGTGTCTGGGGGTTCAGAATGCATTACTAAGTTGCCTCTCTGACCAGTTTTAAGCTGTAGCCTTCTTAACTGTACAGTGGAATAAAGCATAATATCTTCTCACAGGGTTATAGTCAGATTTAAATGACATGAAGTGTGTAGATAATTTTGCAAAGTTCTTGGCCTATATAACAAGAGTACAATAAGATATTTTGAATAATAATTTTATTGAGATATAATTCATGTACCACAAAATTCATACTTTTAAAGTATACAATTCAGATAGTTTTATATTCACAGAGCTATGTAACCATCACCATGATATACTTGTAAAATAGTTCACCACCTCAAATAGAAAAATTTTACTCTTTGGCTAGCATCTTCTAATCTCCCCTCCCATTCCCTTCAATCCAAGCTCTAGGCAGCCTATCTATTTTAATCTTTATAGATTTTCCTATTCCAGATATTTTATATAAGTGAGATTATACAATAATAGTTCTTTTGTGGTGGACTTACGTCAGTTAGCATACTGTTTTAAAGGCTCTTCTGTACTGTAGCATGTATCAGTACTTCATTCCTTTATATTGCAGAATGATATTTAATTATATGGTTATACCACAATTTGTGTATCCATCAGTTGATGGACATTTGAATTGGTTCTACTTCGTTGGCAATCATGAATAACACTGATATGAATGGTCTTGCACCAAGTTTTTGTTTGAATGTCTAAATTTACTTCTTTGAGGCATATATATGTACGTATATTATATATACTTAAGAGTATATATACTCCATTTCTTCATGTATTCTATTACTTTGAAAAAAACTTCATATATTCAATTAAGTGAACTTTAATAAATTCTACCAGGGCTGTAATTTTAGATTATATGGTAACTCCATGTTTAATCTTTTGAGAAACTGGAAAACTATTATAAAGTAGTGTGTTGCTTTCCAATCCTATCAGCGTTGTAGGAAGAGTAGTTTTTCTACCCTCTTGCTAACATTTATTTTCTATTTTTGAAATTATAGCCATTCTAGTGGATATGAAGTGGTTTTATATAGTGGTTTTGATTTGCATTTCCCTGGTAACTAATAGTGTTGAGCTTATTTTCACATGTTTTTAATAAGATTGTATTATTTATTCAACATATATTGAACAATCAGTAGATTAATACTTTAGGCAAGTCTTTCTTATCCTTTTATATAGCTTATGTATCTCCAACTAGATAATGAACTTTTTGAGATAAAAAATCATGACATGTATTGTTGTACCTTCAATGCCTTGCTCAGTGACATTCACATCAAAATACTTCAGATAAATGTCAACTAAATGAATGGTATAATCAATATTGTGTGTGGAAATTCTTTTATGAAGTTATAAGCAAGTACTTCTCAAACATCTACTTTAGGTGACTGATTTTCTTTAGTTTGTCGTGGCTCCAATTATCTCTTTCCTACATTACAATGTTTAACTCTGACAAGGCTCTGCTAATAAACAAATTCAAATAAGTGTGAGTACTACATTAAAGCATATGTTCAAAGGAAGTACAAACCCTGCTCCTACCAGGAAACTAGTGTTCCCCACTTCTGGGAAATACTGTCAGGTCTAAGTTACACCTAACAATTGGAGGCAATGTCTGCCTAGTGTATTGAACCCATGGTGCTGCCTTCTAGTAATAACGGATCTCAGAGTGTTTTGTGTTTAATGTACTCTCAATTTTGTCAGTTATAAGTGTTTTCAGTCTTCGATGGATTAACAAAATGATTCCAGCAATTTTTTGTCTACATTTATTTTGAAAAGTGTATGTATTTAATATATAATCTTACTGTTCCTTCAGATTATGGAGTGAAAGAGCAATGATTTATTTGCAACTTTGATTATTATGAGTACTTTATTCTATATATAGCAATCATGTTAAAATTGGAAACAAATTTTATTTACTAAATACATTTTTGCTGTGCTTAAGATAATTTCATTTTATTTATATGTTCTAATAAATTAAACATATTAAAAGGCAGGGTGGACTCTCAGGATGAGCTTGAACTGTAATGCTAAATAAACCTGATTCACATCTACCTCTGTCACCAACTATATGAGTGATCATGGGTAATGTGGCAGGAAGAATGCCTCCTAAAGATTTCTATGTCCTAGTCTTCAGAACCTGTGAGTACGTTGCCTTCCATGGCAACAATTATTTTGCAGATGTGATTAAGTTTATGAACTTTGAGACAGGGAGAGTATCCTGGTTATACAGGTGGGCCCAACCTAATCACATGAGCCCTTAAAAGCAGAAAATATTTTCTAGCTGAAGTCAGAGAGCTATAGGGATGTGAGAGACCAAAGAGACTTGGCAGAAGGAGATTCAAAGTGAGAGAGACTGGTCTTGTGTTTTCTGGTTTAAAGATGGAGGGGCAATGCAATAAGGAATGCAGGGGGAGCTGAGAGGCTCCAGGGTGACAGCCAGCAAAAAAAAAATTGGGAATCTCAGATCCATAAATACAAGAAACTGAATCTTGCCAACAACCTGAAGGAGGTTGGCAGTCAGTTCTCCTGTACAGCCTCTAGTGAGGAACATAGCCCCGTCAACACCTAGATTTCAGCCTGTGAGAACAGGAATCATTTTAACCATGTCATATCCAGGATCTAATTTATAAAACTGTGAGATAATAACTGGATGTTGTTTTAAGCTGTTAAGTTTGTGGCAGTTTGTTATAGCAGTAGTAGAAAGCTTATGCAGTAAATTATAGACTCCCAGCTGTAAAGATTAGAAGTTATATATGTAAAAAGCCTGGCATATAATAAGTACTTAATAAATGATATCTTCATATGTGGGAGCACCAGAATGAGAAGTGGAAAGAGGAGGAGAGATGTTACTAGAAAGAGAAGGAGCCTTTGTTAATATGTGAACTTACTTTGTAGACGGTCAAATTTAACTGACTTCTATTACTCTGAGTGGCCACTGGTTACTACAGCTTGAGAACATCTGCTCACCTGCTTCTACTGCTCAGTGTTTAAAAATATATCACATGTTCCAGTGGTAAGTGATGCAAAGAAGTGTTGTGAGGCAGTAAATATTTAAATGAATTTTAATAAATCACTGAGAATAAAATGCAGTTCACCTACATCCTTTTCTCAGTGCTGCTAAAAGAGCTCTGCTCTAGTTTTCTGTTTTCATAGTGAAGATAGTAGTAGTAGGAGAAAAATATTCCATTCATGTAGAGTTTTACTGTAATGAATTCCCTCATTGAAGGGATGCAAGGAACAGGAATTGAACCCAAGGAATGAATGATAGACCCCCCAGAGACATGATTAAGCCCAATCCAGATGGCAGCAATGAAAGATCATCTCCCTTTCTGTGACACAAAGAATTTCCCTAAGTAGATCTTTGGAATTGAGAAAAACTATTGCAACATACATTTCTTCTGTGTCCCCTCCTCTGGTACCTCACCATGTCTATGGTTACAGTCTATTTATCCCTTATGTATTAGTTAAATCTGTTGCAATAATAAGAAACCAAAAACTCTTTATGGCTCATAGTAACTATTTATTTTTGCTAATGTTAGTATGCTGGTAGATTTGGGTCCTTTCCTGTCTGTGAGTTGGCATCATGCATTTTTTCATTCTAGGAAACAGGCTAAAGGAGCAGACCCTATTTATGACATGCAACATTCATGAGCAAGAACCAGAGCCACATCGTGCAAGTTAGCTTATGACTTCTGCTCACATGTGACATGCTCACTCATATCTCATTAGTCAAGTACAGCATTAATGGATTGAGAAAATATATCCCTCTCAATATTAGATGCTAAAAGTCACTTGGCACTTTGGTGGGAGTATGCAATTGTTTTAAGGGGGGAAGATAATGTCAAATCTTTGGGAATCAGTTATCCATCCACCACAACTTGTCCTCAATCATCCTGAGTCAAGACTTCTACTTTGCTTCCTGCCTCTGTTCCACTAGACTTAGCCACTTTTTCTCAGAGGTCCCTATACTGACTGCAGGAAATATGACTTTGCCCTGGTGATTGAGAGCTTTTCTTCTTAAGTGAGATACATTAGGGACTCAAAGGAGCAAACCATGGCTTTTGCTTTGCACTGGATAGCAGGCTGTTCTAGAAACAATCTTGTCACAGTGAACCTGCTTTTATTTGATGGAGAAGGGACAGGTTCATCTCAACAAGTGGGCATTTGGGGAAGAAGCAGGAAAATTTTTTTTACAGTACTTGTCTAGGCATGATCAAAACTGATTTCTGGCTTTCACCACTACTAATCCTAACAAAAAACAAACTGGTTAATTAAGGACCATGAATCTAATGAGATCTATGTTTGCCAGCCCCTGTACCTGACATATGTATATGAATTATCTTTTCTGAACCATGAAAGTGAGACATATTTTAAGTCCTATAAAGAGAGCTGTGAACTCATCAGGGAACAACATTTCACTCCTATATTATATTATATTATATATATATATATATTAGCATAAACATCTTATAGAAACCTCCTCTTTCTACAACTTAGTCTCCTGAATTTTATACCTCAGAAAAATCCTCAGCAAATTTCTTCATTGGTATGTAAATTAAAAATCTCAGTACCTGGGAATGGAACAAGGCTCACCTATGACTGTGTCTATAAGGTCATGAGAGACGGTCCTCTCTCTAGCTGGCTTCGATGTGATCTGAATCAGCTACTGTCTAGCCTGAGCTTGTACCTCTGGAGCAAGCTCTGTTTACAAAAGTTTTGGGAGAAGATGCCAGCTGTGGTAACTTACTTGTAGTTTCTCCTCAGCTCAGGCATTGCTGTTTCTAGGGAGGCTTGAGTCCTTGGCCTAGTCTAGCAGTAACGTCTGTTTCTTGATACCCTGGTTCCTATCCTGTACAGACACTTGAGTTCCATCTACACAGACAGATGCAGATATTTCAGCTTCTAAAGCAACATATGTACCATTATCTTGGGCCAACTCCCTAGGACCATATTGTGCAAACTGTATCCTAATACAAGGAAAACATATCAAAACAAAGAAAGAAAGCTGTTTAGCTTAACCTATAGAAACAAATATAGAGTGGCAAATAAAATGAAGAAGCAGAAGAATACACCCCAAAAGGTAGATCCAAAAGAAACCCCAGCGGAAAAACTTAATTTAACAGAAAAAAGTAATCTACCAGAAGAAGAGTTCAAAATGACAGTATCAGTGATGCTCACTGAAATTAGGAGAAAGTCAATGAACAAAATATGAACTTCAACAAATATGTATAAAATGAGAAAGTTCCAAATAGAAATCATAGAGCTAAAGAACATAGTAGCTGAACTTAACAATCCAAAAGGAGCTCGGCAATAAACAAGAAGTACCAGCAGATAGACTCAGAGAACTAGATGACAGGACAGTGGAAAGCACTCAAACAAGCCAGTCAAAAGACAATTCAATTTAAAAATACAAAAATCCATAACATAAAAGATTTATGGGATAATGCCAAGTGGAAAATATTCATTTTATAGGAATTTCAGAAGAAGAAAGGGCTAAAAATTTTACTTGAAAAAAGTCTGAGAATTTCTCTAACCTGGGAAAGGAAACAGACATCCATATCCAGGAATTTCAAGAGTGCCAACCAAATAAGCCCAAAGAGACTCATGCCAAGACATATTATAATTAAAATGATTTAAAAAATTTAGCATAAAGAGAAAATTTTCAAAGATGCTAGAGAGAAATTGTTCAAATACAAGGGAATCCCTATTAGACTATCTTCTGATTTCTTGGTAGAAACTTTACAGACCAGAAGGGAATGACATGACATATTTAAGTGTTTAAAGGAAAGGATATCTAACCAAGACAACTTTGTATTGCTAAATTATAGCTTAGAATTAAAGCTATGATAAAGAGCTTTATGGAAAAACAAAAATGAAAGGAATCTTATTTCCATTAAACTGGACTTACAAGAAATATTAAAGGGACTTTTATAAAATGAAAATAACCCCCATTTAGAAATAGCAAGACATTAAAAAACATACAATGTGGGAGGAGGGGAGTAAAATTGTGGACTTTTAGAATGAGATCAAGACTAATTTGCCTAATATATGTGTTCATTATAAGTATAATAACTTTACATGCAAACTTCATGGTAACCTCAAAGCAAAAATCTGTAGAAGAGTAATTGAAAAGAAGATTAAAATATACAATACAAGGAAGTTATCAAAGCATGGTAAAAGAGAGAAAATAAGAGAACAATAAAAGTACAAAGACGAACTACAAAAATGCCCCCAAATAATTAAATGGAAATCAATATTTACATTTCAATAATTACCTTGTTAATGATCTGAATTTACCAATAAAAAGACACAAAGTGGTTGGTTTAAAATATACAGCCTATTTCTGCTTAAAAGAATCTTATATAATCTCTAAAAACAGAGGTTCAAAGTAAAAGTTTGGAAGATAATCTTACAAGCAAATGGTAACCTAAAAAAGGCCAGGACAGCCATATTTATATTAGATAAAATTGACTTATATCTAAAAGAGTTAATAGGATATAGGAAATGGACATTATTTAATGATTAAGAGGTTAATATAGTAAGTAGACATAACACTTATAGATATATGTGAACCAAATTATAAAGGAACAAAATATATGAAGCAATTATTAATAGAACTAAAGTATATTGATAGCAATGCAATAATAGCAGGGAATTTTAATACCCCACTTATATCAATAGACTTATTAACCATATAGAGAATGAATAAGGAAATGATAGCTTTGAATGATGAACTAGACCAGATAGACATAATAGACACATACAGAAAAGTCCAACCCAAATCACAGAATTTACGTTCTTTTGTAGTGCGCATAAAACATTTTCAAGAATAGAATATTTGGGGGCAAAAACCAACTCAACAAATTAATGAAAACTGAAATTAAACCAAGTGCCTTTTCTGATAGCAACATTATAAAACATGCAATCATTGATTAAAAGAAAACTAGAAAAATTCCAAACATGTGGAGACTAAATAACATGTCTCTAAATAATCATTAGGTGTATGAGGGAATTAAAGCAAAAAAAAATTGGAGAAAAAATGAAAATGAAGACATTTGCTATCAGAAACTATGAGATGCAACAAAAGTGGAATTAAAAGGGAAATTAATATAGGTTTACATCAAGAAACAAGAAAAGTGTCAAATCATTTAACCCTAAACCTAAAAGATCTTGGAAAATTGGGACAAATGAAAACCAAAGTAGATGGAAGGAAAATATAAAAACTAGACTGGAAATATGTGAAATAGAAACCAAAAAGATAATACAAAGGATCAATGAAATTAAGAGT
Source organism: Solenodon paradoxus (assembly GCA_004363575.1). NCBI lineage: Eukaryota > Metazoa > Chordata > Mammalia > Eulipotyphla > Solenodontidae > Solenodon > Solenodon paradoxus. The sequence continues at coordinate 21,712 of RJWH01001826.1, forward strand.
TGGTTCTTGAAAAGATAAGCAGGATTGACACACCTTTAGCTAGGCTCACAAAAAATTGAGAGAAAACTCCAATAGAATCGGAAATGAAGGAGGAGAAATGGCAACAAATACCACAAAAATACAGGATCATAAGAGATGACTAAGAATAACTCTATGCCGATAAACTTAATTATCTAGAAGAAAGGATTAAATTTTTGATACTATGCAGTTTATCAAGGCTGCATCAGGAAGAAATTAAAACCTCAATAAACTAATAGCAACTGAAAAAGTTGAAACAGTAATAAAATATTCCCCCAAACAAAAGTCCATGACAGATTTCATAATTATGCTTTACTAGTGAATTTTATCAAACCTTTAAAGAAGAAATAACACACATTCTCAAACTCTCAAAAAACTGAAAAAGAGGATAAATGCCCAAACATGTTCTGTGAGGACAGAATTACCCTGATATAAAATCCAGACAAGTGCTGTACACAAAAAAATAAAACTTTAAAACAATTTATTTAATTAACACAGGTGCAAAATTTCTCAACAAAATCCTAGCAAACTAAATTTAGCAGTAATTTAAAAGATCATACACTATGACCAAGTGGTATTAATACCAAGGATGTTAAGGATGATTCAATCTATGAAAATCAACCCCACATCAAGAAAAAGAAGGTCAAAATTATATAATTATATCAATAAGTACAGAAATAATATTTGATAAGATTCAGCTCCCATTCATGATAAATGCTCTCATTTAAATGCAGATAGACCATAGTTATTACTTCAACATAATGAAGGTCATATATCATAAACCAACAGCTAATATTATATTCAGTGATGAAAACAGCTTTTCCTTTAAAATCAGGAGCAAGATATGCTGTCCACTCTGACCACTTCTATTTAATTTACTGTGAGAGATTTTAACCAGAATAATTAAACAACAAGAAGTAAAAGGAATCCATGTTGAAGTATCAATGGAATTATTACTACTTGCAGATGACATGATAATATGGATAGATAACCTAATGCTCTAATAAAAATGACTGCAAACAAAAAATTAGTATAGTTGCAGGTTACAAAATCAAGACCCCAAAATCTATTGTATTACTTAGTACAGTGAGATAGAAGGAAATAATTTCATTGAAAATAAATACTTAGGAATAAATTTAACAAAGGAAGCGAAAAACTTGTACAATGAAAATCACAAGACATTGCTAAAAGAAAAAAAAACACAAGATAGAAAGGTATTTCATGTGCATGGATGAGAAGTATTAAACATAGCTATCATACTTAAAGCAATATACAAATTCAATGCAATACCTATTAAAATTCCAATGACTTTTAAACAGAAAATAGAACAAATAACATTAATATTTATATGGCCGCATAAAAGACCTTAAATAGCTAAAGAATTTTGAGAAAAAAGAAGAAAAATGGAGACGTCATGCTATCTGACTTCAAAGTATACTAGAAAATGGCAGCAATTAAAACAGTCTGGTAATGGCATAGAGACACAGACCAATGAAATAGAATTGAGAACCCAGAAATAAGTCCCCACATATATCTGTGGTTAATCTACAACAAAGGAGTCATGAGTATGCAATGGACGAAGGAAACTCTCTTCAACAAATGGTGTTAGAAAACCTGGACCAACAAATGAAAGTATGCAAAAGAATGAAACTGGATCACTTTCTAATTCCATGCACAAAAGTAAACTCAGAATAAAGCTTTGATATAAGACCTGAAACCATAAAACACAGAGAAGAAAACATAGGCCATACATTCTATGATTTAGCCTTAAGCTGTTTTGGGAGACTCTCCGGACTCTTTCATAATAGCAAGGTAAAGAAAGCACAAATAAATGAATGGGACTACAAAGAGCTAAAATGCTTCTGCACAGTGAAAGAAAATATCAGAAGAACTAAAAGAAAGTCTACGGAATGGCAGAAGACATTTGCACATACTACATCCAATAATGCATTAATATCCAAAGTATATAAAAATGCATACAACTGAACAACAACAACAACAAAACAAATGATGCAATAAAAAAGGATAGATGATCTCAACAGACACTTATCCAAAGAGGACATACAGATTACCAGCAGGCACATGAAAAATGCTCATTATCATTTGTTATTAGGGAAATGTAAATCAAAGCCATAAGCAGATTTCTCACACTTATGAGAAATGACTTATATTTAAAACAACAACAACAACAACAACCAGTTTCATCAAACATTTGCAGGTTGTGGAGAAAAAGGAATTCTTGAACATTGTTGGTGGGAATGGAAATTGCTGCAATCATTTTGGAAAAATGGAGCTTCTTCAAAGAACTTAAAATAGAACTTCTGAGTATTTAACTGAAGAATATGAAATTACCTATCTATCTTAGAACATTTTTTGGTTAAGTGTTAGGAAGTGGATAGGAATGAAGATAAGTAAGCAGCAGGCAAAGAGAGAGGAGGAATAAGCATTTTTATTTGTTTACTAGGTTGTTCATTTTGGTCCCTGGCCTCAGTGTGAAACTAGATCCTTGGGCTTTATGTAGATAATGCATCTGCAGCTGCCAACTTAACAGCTGAATCACCAAGGCTCACTAGAATATGGTATATTTAACTTGAAGAGATGCATGAACCTTTATGTTTACTGCAGCAGTATTTACAACAGATAACACATGAAAATAATTTAATGCCCACTGATAGATGACTGGATAAAGAAGATGTGGTATATTTATGCAATAGAATACTATTCAACTACATTGAGAAATTATGTTCAATTATTTTTCCATTTGCAGCAAAATGGCAGGAAATTGAAGGTATTATGTTGTTAAATGTCAGAGTGAGGACAAATATTAGATGATTTCACCTATATGTACAATATAAGGAAACAAAACAACTGAATGGATAAAGCAAAATAAAAAATAAACCAGTAGAGTTTGACAACAGAAGTGAGGCTACCAGAGAGGAAAGTGGGGAGTGTGACAGGGGTGAAGGAGAGCAGGGGATGCTAGTAGTTTTTTCTTAGTATTTTTAAAAAAATAATTAATAAGCTTTCACCTTTTGTTTTCTTTTTAAAACTATCTCTGTAAGAGAGACTTTTAAAAATCTTTGCAGGAGAGTTCCAAAAAGGTAAATTTTCCTTGCTGAATCTTTTGTTCCTACATCTTTTTTTTTTCCTCCATGGATCTTTCAATATAATCCCAGGACATTTAAAAATTATCATATATGAAACAAGCATATATAAGTATCTGAAATTATACTGATTCCAAAGAAATTAAATTCCATGCTAAATCTGACCAAAAGCTTTGGTTTAAGGTGATGAACAGTGGCACTGTTACTGCTGCTCCAGCTGACGTGTACCCTTAGAAGTCATCACCAATCAATCCCCATATTCTTTCTTTGTAAACCTGAAAGGAATCCACAAATTAAGGGAATTTCTTTTGGAATCAAGTTATGCCATCAACTGGGATTAAAATAAAACAAAGCTTTCTTTATTCTCTGCTGGATATACTACTTTATACTTGCTATTCTATGTTTTCTAAACCACTACTATAAAGTTTTAGGGGTGGGATGCGGTCGGGAGAGTATGTTGTCCTATAATTCTAATAGTTTATGCTTTGTTAACCAGTCTAGGTTTATTTTATCCGGTTATAATTTTATGGATTTTGTATGTCTTTACTCCAGCATCGTTCTTCCACACAACGTATCTGAATATATTTTAATCTGTTCTTATAAATCAGCCCTCCTGAAGACATGCATTCTTTTGCTCATTTAAGTTGCCTTTTCCCATGGCAAAGTCAAATTTTGAATACCTTTTATTTAGGGTGTAGTCTAAGCACTGCTTATGTGCCAGGCTGGGAAATTTTAAGTGAAAGGGCTACTGAGTAAATGGTTGCACACTCTAGAAAAGTGAGACATCCAGAATAATCGTGTAGCCCAGACCTCACTTCTGTGTGGATATCAGCTAGTGCACTTTACCTTTTCCTCCCTATTTTGTGTTTAGATTATAATGATCCTGAAGTCCTGCTTACACAAATGTGAAAGCAGTCTGATCTTTCTACATTCTTCCTCTAGGGGCTTGTCGTCCTGGGAATATTAAAGTTTCCAGGGTTCATAGTCCAAAAGGTTAATCCTGAATGTCCGTTTTCACTGTTGAAGTCAAAACAGACAAACTGTGAAATGTCCTAATGACCTCTGTGGTCTACACCAAGCATCTAGAATCTTCACAGAAACTAAACCCTAATTCCCAGTGCTGGTGTTGCCGTTGCCTTTCTCACACCATTGGGGCCTTGGGATAATAATAATAATGTGCTCCTCTTCTTGGTCATATTATCGTTCCTGAGTGTTCTACATCTTAATTGATATGGACCTCTAGAGTTACAATTTGTAATAATATCTCTCAGACACACTCCATTTGTTTTCCCCTACGTATAACAGCATAACAGTTAAGCCAGTAAGAGCTGGTATACATGAATTGCCAGCCAAATCAGAACTAACTTGCATTTGAGTGTCATGCTTGGGTCACTAATCCAGGCTTTATTCTCTCTCCAGGAATCCCTTTTGTTTTCTGACATCTGGCCTCAGTGAGGACCACCTCAACTATCAGATAGGCTTTATTTTTGAACAGCAAGGAAATGGGGGATTGAAGTTTTACTCTACCTGCTGCCATAATGATACTTGTTTTTATAAAAACCTATGGATTCAAATAGATATACATGGGAATAATGAGAAGACTGTATTCACTGTTACTCAACAGGAATATTGACACCCTTATACATTACCAAGTTCACATCCTGCAATCTATGGAAGAATCCAACTATATCCTTATCTAAAAATAGTGGCGAAGTACTAGCTTTATATTTACAAAATTTTAAAAGGAATATCACAATGTTTTTCAGAGTAGAAGAAATCTGTTTTAAAGGTGAATTACTCTATAAGATGAATTGTTATCTTACTGCAGAAAAAGGAAAATAACTTGAGAATTTTAAAGACTAATGCTCCATCTTACAAAGGTAAATTTTTTTTTTCTATTAAGTACTCTCTCACATTTGTAAAAGAGAGTAATATTTTTGGTGAAGGTATTAGGTCACCACTTTATGGGCCACTCTTTGGGAAAAGTCCATTGCCCTTCATCTCTTTCCAGAGTTAGAATCCGAGTTATTAGTAGAGTTTGTTTTGTCCCAAATATGTATACATCTAGTTTTTTAGAATCACAGTAATGAGGTGACCTTAATGTTCCCTGACTCATTCTTTAGTCAATCAGATTGCTATATAAAATGAAACATTATAGAACATCCCTTATATGAGGTAATGTCAAACTTCACCTATAATCTCCATTCATTAGTTTTCAATCTTCTGTCTAGAACCATATGCAAAAATTCTTAACCATATTACGTACTACAAATTTCTTGATGAATGCCTAGAGGACACAGGTAGTTTCTATTTTTCAGTTTCCTTTTTTTTTAAAAAAAAAAAGGAAAATGAAACTATTTTAAATTTCCTTGCATGGTGATCTCATTCATTTCTTCTTATATTTATTTATTACAGTCTTGCCAATTGGAGTAAATAAATATCTTACCTTAAATTTAAAAGAAAACAATATATATTAGAATACGAATATTAAGTTCCTGGAAGCTCTGTTTTTCATGGCCCCATCTAAGATTAGGAGATATAACAAGAACTAAAAACCCCACTGGAAGCTTAGTTAAATTTGAATTTCAAATGAACAAATTTTTAAATTAATTTTTAAAGTAACTTTGATTTATAAAATGATTATAAACCCATATGTGCAGTTTCCCCATTCCTCAAATATATGACAACATACGGTGCCCTCCACCAAATTAGCTAAAGTTCTCCCCCACTGTCCAATGGACCTCACCACTCTTTGATCCCACACCTACCCACTTCCCTGCTGACAACCTCAGTTCTATTGTTAGCATCCAAGTGTTGTTTTTGTTTTGTTTGTTTTCTTTTTATTTCTATTTTCAATATATGAGTGAGATCATTTGGTATTTGTCTTTCTCCTTTTGACTTATTTCACTTAGCATAATTCTTGCTAGTTTCATCGATGTTGGAACAAATGGCAGGATTTCATCTTCTTTGAGATTTAGTATTCCCTTGTGTATATAGCATGTCTTCTTTATCCATTCATCTGATTGTGGAAGCTTAATAGCTTCCAATCTTGAATATTGTAAATACTGCTGCAATAAACATGGAAGTGACTATATCTCTGCAAATTAGTGTGTTTTGGTAAACATTCCAGAAGTGGTGTGACAGGATCATATGGGATTTCCATTCTCAATTTTTTGAGAAAGCTTCATACTGTTTTCCATAAAAGTTTCACCAATTTATATTCCCACAAACAATGTAAAAGTGTTCCCTTTTAATCTGCAGCCTCACCAGCATTTGTTGTTATTTCCAGTCTTTTGGATAACAGTCATTCTCATGGGTGAGGAGAATGAGTCTCAGGGAGAATAGTCATTCTCATTGTTTTGATTAGCTTTTCTCTAATAACAGGTGTGCCAGTCAGCCATCTGTATGTCTTTAGAGAAATGTCCATTTAGTTTGTCTACCTATTTTTTGACTGGGTTGTTTGTTTTTCTCTTGCTGAATTTTATGAGTTCTTTATATATTTTGGATATTAAGCCCTTGTTAGATGTATGATGTGCAAATATTGAGTCCCAGTCAGTAAGGTATCTTTTTGTTTTGGTGGTAATTTCTTTTACTGTGCAGAAACTTTTTAGTTTGATGTAAGTCCATTTCTTTATCTTTGCTTATGTTTCTCTTGTCACGTGAGTTGAGTCCCCAAAGACCTCTATGAAGCCAATATTATAGAATGTATTGTCTTTATTTTCTTTCTTTTTAATGATTATTTTATTATTGTTTTATTTGCATTGTGGTATGCATTTTAGGACCCTGAAATTGCCATCAGTCTGTGTGTATTTCACACCATACCCACCACCAGAATCTCAGTGCCCTTCACCACCGACCGTCTTGTTTTCTTTCTTTCCCTCCCCGCCTGCTACTCACTGAACAGATTTTTTAAAACTATTTCATTATATTTTTATAAGAAGTAGGATTTATTGGTGAGAGTGATTACAGGAGAGGGGTTGAGGCATCTCTGAGTCTCTCATAAGTGTAGGATAAACCATTTGTCCAGGAGGCCTTCATTAGGGATGTGTTTGACCCCACAATTATCTGGGATGAGCTGATTTTCAGCTACCATGTCTTCAAATTCATCCACATTAAACTTGTTAAACCCCATTTCTTAGTAATGTGGATCTTCTGGTGACCAGGAAACTTGAACTTGGTCTTAGGTAGGGCCTCCATTGCATGCTCTTTGTACTTCAGCTTGGTGCAGATGCACATGATGGCTTTGCCACTGTGGAACCTGGCCATTGTGCCCTGGGGCTTCCTAAAGGTACTCCACATACCTGTTTGGAGCTTAGGGGCAATATGAGATCAAACGTGAATGTTCTCTAGACAGGGCTTTCTCCAAGGTCCCTTAGGGCAACTCCTATAAGAAGCAGACTGCTATACTACAAGTAGACTTCTGTTTGCACACAAAGTCCACCTGGGAAAACAGCATGGTCAGCTTAATTGATGACAGTTGAACAGATTTTTTAAAAGTGTAAATAAATATGTTCCATGAAATATTAGTGACATACAAACGTATACTAAAAATTCATTGTTTTTTCCTGAAATTAAATTCAACTGGTCACCCTATATTTATTTGGTAAATCTACTTAAGCTCTGCTGGTCTCATGGGGAAGGTACCTAGTATAACTTTTAGCAGCAAACAGTTAGCAGGCAAGTTGGCATCAGGTAGTCCAGCAGTACTCAGAGATTTTAACATTAGTTAGAACATGTCAGGTGGAAAATAGAGCAGTAATAATTAGATAGGGGTTCAGGCAGGTAGACAGACAGTGTCTTGGTGATCTAGCAGTAGGGATACTGACCCAAGGACTGAAGACCCTAGGGGAGAAGAAATCAGGGTATAAATAATTGGATTAAGACAGTTCACTGGAGTTAGGTAGTAAGCGAACAGAGCCCCATTATTAGAGTGGGAGTATATAATAAGGTCTCAGCTACTACAACCAGGGTACAATATCAGAGGCAAAGTTTTTCATATCCAGTTGGTTATATATGGCTCTTTACATTTCTCAACCAAAAAGATTATCAATTACATGGTTCCAAAGCCTTGGTTGGGATTGAACTTGTGTTTGTGATTAAGTAACCACACATTCATTGAAAGAGCTGTTGGAGTATGAAGAAAGCATGCAGCAGAAAATCAGAAGAGCCATCATTCACTGGTGTTCATTTCAGTTTTAAAGAAGAGGATATTTACTGAAACTCCATAAGATGCCCAACACTAGGTTAGGTGTGGTGGGTACTATGAGACATCCCTATTATCTTTACTTTTCTGTAAACAAAATCTTTTTCTAAGTAAAGGATTATATTTGGATCAGATGGTTCAGACTCTTCCTTTCTGCTCCTGTCTATTGAGTATAATTATAGCCCCTGGCAATAATGTAAGAGGCAAGCAATGATAAATCAGAAAAGTGGGGGAAGGTAGGTAAGAACACAAAATGGGTTTTGGATCTCAACATCCCACCTTTTCACCATCCAATGGCAGAAGATATCCCAGACTCAGTATTTGCTGATCTCTTAGTCTAGTAAAAGAAGGAAGTACCTATACAACACAAAATGAGGTGGTGCCTTCCACAAGAAGTAGATGGGTACCCCCCATGTTAGTTTTCTAAAGAAGTTTTCTGCTCCTTTCTCTCCTCTCATTCTGAGACATCTATTATGCTTATACTTGTTCTTCTCATCGGTGTCACATATTTCTCACACTGTTTCTTCATTTTTACTCAATCTTGTTTCTCTCTCCTCTTCTGTGAGGTTTGTTTCTGTAATCTTGTCTTCAATTTCTGAGATTCATGCCTCTGCAAGATTGAGTCTGTTTATGGAGCTTCCCATGTTTGTCTTCAATTTATCGGCTATGAATTTCTTATCTCTGGCATTTCTGCTGGGACTTTCTTCAGAGCCTCAATCGCCTTGGTCAAGCACTCCCTTTGATCTGTCATTTTTCCCTTTGGTCTTCCAATGCCTATGGATGGTTGCATGCATCTCACTCAGCTTTTCTGTCACAAAATGTAATCATGGAGGGTCAAGAAGTCAACAGAACACTGAAATTTCTAAATGTAAAAAGACCTACTCTGAGACACATCATAGTACAACTAGCAAAAGCCAATGACAAAGAAAAATATTCAAGTATTCTAGATTAAAGAGAAACAAAACATACAAAGATAGAACCATCAGGCTATCTATCATCAAGCTTCTCAACAGAAACCCTTTAGGCCAATAGAGAGTGGGATAACATATTCAAAATTGCTAAAAGACAAAAATCACTAGCAAAGAATACTCTACCCTGCAAAATTATCATTCAAATATGACAGAGAAATAAAGAACTTCAATGACAAACAAAAGTTAATGGAGTTTTCCATCACCAAGCCTCCCCTTCAAGAAATGTTGAACTAAGTGCTATGACAGGGAAAACAAAAACAAAGAGCCACCAAACCCCAATGATGGTGATAAAAGTAAGGTTAAATCAGAGACAAAGACAGGATCAATAGGAGAGAAACATAGAGTCTGTATTGACATATTAACATGATATGGCATCAGCTCATGAAAGAGTAATATAGAGTGGTAAAGTTAGAGACAATACACATGATAGCCACAAAACCCAATCCAAAAGATATACATAGCTGGAGAGAAAACAAAACTGAAAGAATCAATATAAAAAACCACATATAGAAAACAGCAAACAAAAACAAGTGGGAAGTAGAACAACAGAGACAGAAAACAAAGGCTCATATGATAGAAATAAAGCCCTACATATCATTATCAACATCGATGTGAGTGGACTAAACTCACCAATCAAAAGGCACAGAGTGACTGGATAGAGTAAAAGAACAGGACCCATCAATATTATGCCCACAATAAACTCATCAGATCCAAAGATAAACAGGTCAAAGATCAAAAGTGACAGAATAACACACTAAAGTAATGGGAATGAAAGGAAATCAAGAACTGCAATACTATTATCAGACAAGAAAAACTTGCACTTAAAAAGTATAACAAGGGTGGACACTACATTATGGTCAAGGGAATAATCCATGAGGAAGAAATAACTGTCATTAACATATATGCACCCAATGCTGTCTCACCTAAATATATAAAACAAATACTGACAGAGCTAAAGGAAGACATAGACAATAATGCAATAGTAGTAGGGGATTTCAAAATCCCACTCACATCAACAGATAGATTATCCAGGCAGAAAATCAACAAATAAAAATCCTACATGAAGCAATAGATTATATGGACCTAATAGACATACAAAATGTTCTATCCCAATAAAAATGAACATGAATTCTTCTCATGTGTTCATGGAATATTCTCAAGGAGAGATCATATCTTCAGACACAAAGCAAGTCTCAGTAAATTAATCAAAATTAACACTATGGAAAACATCTTCTCATACCATAATAGGGTGGGTGAAACTAGGATTCAGACAGAAGAGAAAAAATGGAAGAACCACAAATACGTGGAGGTTAACCAACAGACTTCTAAACAGCTAATGGGTCATTGATGAAATTAAAGATGAAATTAAGAAGTACTTGGACAAAAATTAAAATGAAGAGATGAGCTACCAGAACTTGTGGAATGTGGCAAAAACAGTTCTAAGAGGAAAATTATAGCCATAGGAATATATATCAAAGCTAAGAGACAGCCCAAATTAAATAGCTAATGACACACCTGAAGAAATTAAGAATAAGGAAAACCAAAACTCAGGAAATGATACAATTAGAGGAGAAATAAAAGCAGTTGAAGACAGAAGGAATATCCAACAGATCAGTGAAAAGCTGGTTCTTTGAAATAATAAACAAAGTTGATAGAACCCCTAGGCAAATTCATAGATTACTACAGACATTGTAGAAATACTAAGGGATCATGAGAGATTATTATGAGCACCTATATGTCAACAAATTCATTAATCATGAAGAAAGGTGAATATTTCTAGAATCCTACAGTCTCCAAGAACTAAATGGTAAGATGTAGATAACTTGAACAGAACAATCACAGGCACAGAAATTGAAGAGGTGACCAAAAGTCCCCTCCCAAATGAGCCCAGGACCAGATGGCTTTACCAATGAATTCTACCAAACATTCAATAAAGAACTAATCCCTATTATCCTTAAACTCTTCCACAAAATCGAAGAGGGAACGCTCTCAAATGCATTCTGCTTACATTATCCTTGTCCCAAACCAGATAAAGACAGCATCAAAAAAAGAGGATTATAGACCAATATCACTGATTAATCTGGATGCAAAAATCCTCAAGGAAATCCTGGCAAACTGAATTCAACAGCACTTTAAAAAATTGTACAGTATGTTCAAGTGGTATTTATTCCAGGGATGCAAGGATGGTTCAACATATGCAAGTCAATGTAATACACCATATCAACAAAGGGAAAATTTTAAAAACCGTATGATTATATCAATGAATACAGATATAGAATTTGACAAGATTAAACACCCATTCATGATAAAACCCTTGCCAAAATAGGAATAAAAAGCACATACATCAACATAATATAAGCAATATCCCACAGCTAAAATGATACTCAGTGGTGAAAAATTGAAAGCCTTTCCTCTAGGATCTGGAAAAAGACAAGGATATCCACTGGAACCACTACCGTTCGACATAGTTCTAAAAGTCTTGACTAGAGCAATTAAAGGAATGTGTTAAAGGAAAATGACATTAAAGGAAAAGGTTAAATAAAACTATCATTATTTGCAAATGACATGGTATTATATCTAGAAAATCTCAAAGAATCCACCAAAAAGTTACCAGAAATAAAAAGTGAATACAACAAAGTAGCAGGATATAAAATCAGCACACAAAAATCAGTAGCATTCCTATATAGAATGAAGAAGAGGAAAATTAAATTAAAAAAGAAATCCCATTTACAAGAGCATCAAAAACATAAAATTCCTAGGAATAAACCTAACAAATGAGGTAAAAGAACTCTACAATAAAAAAACTGCAGGAATTTAAAAAAAGAAATATAAAAAAGCACAAATATGGAAAAACATTTCATGCTCATGAATTAGAATAATTAACTTGGTAAAAAATGTTCATCCTACCCAAATAATTTACAGATTAAATACAATTCCCACAAAAATCCCAGGGACATTCTTCAAGAAAATAGAACATACAACATTGAAGTTTGTATCCAGAAAGCCAAAACTATTCTCAGAAGAAAGAAAAGTGGAGGAATTACACTCCCTGAGTCCGAACTTTACTACGGAGCAATCATCGTCAAAAATGGTAAGTTTTTGGAGCAAAAACAGACACAGAGACAAATGGAATAAAATTGAGAGCCCAGAAACAAAGCCATACTTATACACCAGTTGACCTATGACAAAGGAGCCAAGAACATACATTGGAGGAAGTAAAGTTTGATCAACAAACCTTGGGAAACTGAATAGATACATAAAAATTGAAACTAGAGGACACATTAGCTCCATACACAGAAGTTAACTCAAAATGGATCAAAAATATAGAAATCATAAAATACATAGAGGAAAATGTAGGTAAAATGCTCCATGACATCAACCTCAGAGATGTCTTTGAGGAAGAGACACATATGACAAAAGAAACCAAAGTAAAACTTAACCTCTGGAACTACATTAAACTAAAAGGTTTCTGTACAGCAAAAGAAATCACCACTAAACCAAAAAGGCAAAACACAGAATGTGAAAAGATATTTACACAAAATACATCGGACAAAGCTTAATGTCCAAGATATATGAAGAGCTCATATACTTCAATAATAAAGGCAAATAACCCACTTGAAAAATGGGTAGAAGAACTGAATAGACATCTATCTAGAGAAGACACATAGATGACCTATAAACATATGAAAAGAAGTTCTACATCACTCATCGTTAGAGAAATCCAAATAAAAACTAATGAGATATCACCTTATATCAGTGAGAATGGGCTATATCAAAAAGACTAGAAACAGCAAGTATGGAGGAGGTGTGGAGAAAAAGGAACCTTCCCTATACCATTAGTGGAAATATAAATTAGTGCAACTTCTTTAGAAAAGAGTATGGAAATTCCTCCAAAAAAAGAAATAAAAAACATGTAGCTACCACTTGGTCCAGCAATCCCACTCCTGGGCACATACCCAGAGTATACAAAATCTCTAATCTGGAAAACTATCTGAGCCCCTATGTTCATATCATCACAGTTCACAATATCCAAGACATGGAAACAACTTAAATACCTGGCAACAGATGACTGGAGAAAGAAGCTGTGGTCTAGATACTCAATGGAATTCTGTGCAGCTATTTAAAAAGATGAAATCATACCCTTTGCAGAAACCTGGATGGAGGTAATTATGCTAAGTGAAATAAATTAGAAAGAAAAATAGAAGTACAGGATGATTCGCTCATATATGGAGCATAATGAAATGAACGAATAAACCCCCCAAAACTCACATGACACAAGATGGTGGCTACCTGAGGGGTGGGAGGGGAAGGGAAGGAGAGAGGGGAACAAGGTGATGGTGAAGGCACTATGGTGGTGGATGTGGTTTGAAACACACGCAGAGTGTGGTGCAATTTCAATATCCTGAAATACACATAGCAATGTAAATAAAATAAATAATAAGATTATTGTTTGAAAAACTAAACATGCAATTTCCATACAGCTCAGAAATTTTACTCTTAGACATTTATCCCCCAAAATGAAAACTCACATTTACACAAAAACCTGCATATGAATATTCATAGATATCTTGTTATAACCAAAAATGAGAACAGCCCATATTTCCTTCAACAGAAGAATGGTTAATTAAACAAAAGGGCAATAGTAGTGGTTGAATGATTTAGTATCTTGGCTGAGGTAGTAGATACATGAAACTGCAGAGATGATATAATTGTTATTTAACACACACATTCAAATGAGGACAAGTAGGTTGTTTTTATTGATGTCAACAATCAATGTGTACTATAGGTTTGAAAGATGTATAGAGTACATGGGATCTCTTTGTGTTATTTATTTCTTGCTTTTTCACTCTTACCCATGTGTCTTGAGTCCAGGTCCTTGGGCATTACAAAGTCTGTACCTTAGCTGCCTCAGCAGTCTGAGCCACAAGGGTGTTGTCCCTTTGTATAATTACTTTCAATTGCCTAAGATTCTACAATTATCTCAGGCATTCTCAATTAAGAAAAAAGTTTTGTTTGTTTTTCTAGCATTGATATCATTCAAAGTGGAGATGGGGTTATTTTGAAGACAAGTATCAAACACAGTAAAGGAAATGACCTTTATCATTCTAAATCATTTCTTAACGCCTTTGCTCTTTTACAATATTATCATATTATCTCAAGGATTCATATACTTTTGAGTCTTGGCAGAAAGCTAAGGGTGAATTAGGTACCTTTAGCGTTATGTACATTAATCAGAAAAATTAATTATTGTGTCTTAGATTCTGCATCACCAACAAACTCAACTTGTCAAGGATCCAGAAATCCAAAAACGGTTTTCGTTCTTCATATCTAGAGTACACAAGAAAAAGCATGGAGAGGATAAACAGTTGCTATTCTGCCTGTGGAAAAGCCAGGGAAGTAAAAACGCTGGAGTTTGCTCCTCCCCTGAAGTTAGTAGGAAATAAAAGTAGGTAAGAGTCTTATCAACCAGAAAGAAATAATCAGGCTGTAATATAATCAGGATTACTATTCTTTAATACAAATCAGGATTCTCATGTATGATCAAGGGTTTCCACATGACCCAGAGTATATCCCATCAGTGTCAGAGTATAGGGAAATTTTTTCAAATCAATTTTATTGAAGGAATATTATGACATTAAATCGGTTGAAGATATACAGGAAATTCTCCTCCAGCTACTCTGACTCTCTGCTGTTCTTCAGACACTTCTGATATTGCATTGGTTGTTCTATATCTCTCTTACCATTTACCTGCATAGCTAGCTTCTTCAATTCTCTTTTGACATACTATGTATTTATTTGATCTTTATTACACATTCCCTGCTTCTCCCCACCAGAATATAAGTTCCTCGAGGGCAGGGATCATTGCCTTTTATGTTCACCATTGCACCCCAATTTTCTAAAGCTGTGTCCCTTGTCTAGTTGGTGCTCAGTCAGTACTAACTGAATCAATGAAAGAATGACCTGTATTCTTGAGAGAGACTATGTGGCATATCTGTGTAAAAAGAGTTAGGTCTTATGCTCAAGTAATCATGTTAATAGTTATTATGTATTACCATTATTGCACATAACATGTGTGCTAAGAAACTTGCTGAGCAAGGATTGTCCGCTTCTAGTGAGATGAAGGATTATCCTTTGGTGATTGTTGACAAGGGCTTAGTATTTTAAATAGGAACCATCTTTTAAAATATTCCTCTGCACAAATAGGCAGTATTTTAGCTACTAGGCAGGTAATATTCAGCCTATTTAATTATTTTGTAGGAAAAAGTTTATGCTATGACTTGATTGTATATCTAACAGCTTCTAGCTAAGTTAATAGTAGGTATTTAATAATTGTTGTTTGACTGAATGGGCTGAATGAATAGAATAATCCTCTGATTTATATTTCCATATACCTTCTCCTTCAACCATTTTTTAAGTCTTGTTTATTTTAACCCCTGAACTCCTAGCATTTTGCTTGTATATAGTAAGACCTCACAGTACATTAGTTGGGTGGTTGAATTGGTAAATGAGTGACTAATATACTAGTAATATTCATTAAATTCAATCTAATTGTTGCTCTGTAAATTTCACTTCACCTTCTAATATAGGCACAGTTAAACCTATCTACATTGTTAAAGGAATAATGTTGTAATCTTTATGGATGCTAGCATGTACACTTTCATCATCTATGAAGAGAGAAAATGTAAATGTTCTGGATTTAACTTGGTTATATTAGCAGCATCACTCTTAAAATACTTCAGAAATTCTCAAACTTCGTCTTTTCCATTTGTTCATTATCATTGGAACAAACTCTTAATACAACACTCAGCAGAGCTGCCAGCATATTATAATAGTTCCATGGAAAAGCCTTCTAATATTAACATAAAATGTATAGCATTGACAGAACAATTAGATTAATTCACCTCTTACAGCTAACTTTTTGGGAGCTGACTCATCTAAAATAGTGTTAAACTACACAGTTACACAGTGAATCTATAAAGAGCTGGCGTAAGGTACTAGATTCATTTTCATATTTATCTTTGCATTTTAACATTATTAAAGGAAAACATTAAAACATTATTCTCAAAAACATTTGTATTAATTTAGGTTTATAATTAATGTAACAGCTACATGTAACTGACAAAAGATGTGTAATGTCTCAAAGACTATGAGAAATTTGTCTTCTGATTTCAGAATGGTATCAGGTTGCATATCCACAGAAAAAGACTGTTAGCTTTCTTAACCAAAGTGAAATAAAATTTAAAGATTAAGGACATCTTTTGCATAAATTAAATTAGGTTTCTTTATGAGAAACAAATATGTGAAAATTAGTACCTTCAAGATGTATATTTAGTTTAGTGTGAAGAGTGCCATGTAGGCAAGCTTCTCTTATTTTGTTGGTCAGCCATGCTTGGTTTAGATTCCAGCGTCCCCTCAGAGACGAAGGTGGTTCCTTTTATTGTAGCCACATTTCCTGCAACAGAAAAGAGGAAGGGGGAGCAAGAAGTGCATCCCCTCCATTTTTCTTGGTAGCACTATAACAGACTTCTACTTATCTTGAACTTTGTCATGTGGTCATTCTAAGCTGCAGATTTCTTGGAAATATAGTTTTCTTAGCGAGGTGGCAATATATCGAGCTTAAAAAAAAATTGCAGTTCTTTTATTAAGAAAAATGGGAGAATGGATATGGGAAAGGCAGATAGTCTACCTCTTAATCAAGTGTAGACTGCTGGGTAAGAATGCTTACCTCATGTTATATTTGCATTATAATTCTATTAATCTGCCAGGATTATAATGTACTGTATCAAACTTCAATGAAGCCTCAGTGTGATGAGACTTACTTACTATTTCATGGACTTGTGAAATTTGTCCCTCTTCCTGGACTGAAATATTTTTTAAGAATATTCTTCATTATCTACTGGTTGACTTAAAACTTAACTTAGAGAGAATTAACTAGATATTCTGAACTTGAGCTTGATGACACGTCTTATAAGACAAAATTAATCTGTTTCTACTTTTTTGTGAATCCACAGACTATTTTGACTAAATCATCATGAATATGATGGAGATTGAGTCTGTTACAACTTGGATTAAAAAATATGACTTCCACTTCAGCTCCTTATACTAAACAGTGGATAAGAGAGTCAGAAAGAAAAATAAATTTTTTTGATATTAAGTATTTTCACAATGGTATTAATAAAGTATATTAATGTTAATAATAAAAGATTATTTAGTGTGATATGACTATTGCTATCAGATCACTGTTTTAGTGGACATTCATTTGTTCTTTATTTAAATTTTATTTTGTTGTAGTAAGAACACAGCATGCGATTACTCATTTAAATTTCTAAGTGTCTAATGCAGTATTGTTTACACTAGTTATAATATTCTACATTTAAAATTTTTAAAGTTCATTTTAAGTGTCCAAATATAAAAAAGTCATTAAAGAAGAAAATATCAGGTGGTGATAGTGTTATGTTGAAAATATAATAGAGAACTCTGATGGAAAATGATCAGGTGCTCTTATGAGGGAGTTATGAATTGAAGTCTCCTATGACAGAGCAAAACTCTGAAATGAACCAACCTAAGAAGGTATACAGGTATTCCAGACAGCAGGAATAAATGGCACTATTCTTGAGGTCCTGAGATCGAAATAAACTTGATGTTATCAAGTGTTGGAAGCATGATTTGTTACGTGTCATTTTTTGATAGAATAAGGTACCTTAATCTAATGTTCCTACCATTGTAAAGCAGAGGAAAACCTTACAGCAATTCAAATCCTCCTCAGAAACTCTGCAAATGTTACCAGTGACAATTGAAGAGGTGGTGGAATTAGGGATTCTTTATATTTCCTGATCTGTATTTTCTGTTTCCTTCTTTAATAATAAACTTGTTTTTACAAGCAAGGCAAAAATTCATGAAAATCATAAAAATACACTTGAGGATATTAGGAAAGGTAGATGTAGGATAATAAAACAGTGTTCATTGCGAACTCAATGCAATATACTGCAAAACATAAGCATGATTTTGGTAGAATTTTGGAAGAAAGGATTGAAGAAAGGGGTGGAACAACCTGTCAGGAAAAGGCGAATATGACATAAGTAAATGGCAAAACCTCTTATCTAAACTGGGTGAAGTCTCAGCCTTTCATAAAAGGGTGGAAATGTGCTTCTGGATCTATGTGTTTAGGTACTACTCTATCATTTTCCTGGTCACTGGGTTTAGACAGTTAAGCTGGGCTTTCCTGTTTATTAGTGGTTGTTTAGACTGGGGTGCTGCCTCCCAGTTTGTTCCTTTGGATAGATTTATAGCAGCCCTCAGATTCTCAGCTGCTCAGTGACCAAGCCCCAAAGAAACTGCCTTGAGATACAAGACAGAGGAGGTGGGGTAGCAGAAGTGGCCCAGTACTCTTGAGTGCTGTCTGTTGTCTGCCACTCACTGGGCCATGCCTTGGAAAATGACTCCCTATTTTGGAGTCTCACATTTCTACCTCCAAGCCTCTTACTATGAAAATTCTTGTGGCTATATTTTTCTCTGAGACAAGCATAGAATTGAGCAATAAGCAAAATTTGGCCCAGTGAAGCATCCAAACATGTACAGAAGAGAGAAGAAAATAGCTGATATGCTATTTTTCACTTTTCTGTTCCTTAGTCCTTTAGTCAGAAATTTTAATACTGGTGACAATTTTAGGGAGTAGGAGCTGTCCATTAGGCCTTGAACTCTAACTTACCTGTGATTGGGGAGTAGTTTCCCAAAAACCAACAGATGGAAGGACCTTTCCAGAAGGTTTTTGCTCCCCACCCCCACCAACAGACTAATATCAGGTTCTGTTCTTCCTAATGCAAGGAAGATTGAGAACAGGAAGCACTGAGAACCTAAAGAGGAGAAGCAGAGAGACAGTAGAGAGCCTGGCTTGCTGTTATTTGGGAACAGATGGAAGCTGTAGGAGGAAGTAGTTTCATTGTGTAAGGACACATAGAAATGCAACATGGTAGAAACATTGTTATTGAGTTGCACAATCAGTACCAATGTAGGAACTGGCTTTTTGGTATTTTATTACTATTGATAATATCAAAAAGAGCTTTGTTTCAATAGAGATTATTAATTAGCTGTGGTGGGATGAGGAAAGCAAAACCCCTTACCTTATCCTTTTATCAGAAGGTCATTTTGGAATAAAAACCAAATATTAAAATGAGCTGATGCCATTTTATACTCTGAGTTATTGACAGGAGAAGAGAGTACTGCTCCAGGTAAAAAAGATATTAAAAACATTAATAAATGAAAGAATTTACTTCACGACTTCACTGTTATTGGATTTCCTCATATCTAAAATGGCAAAATATTTTGTAAATTCTGAAACGTTTAAATATATATTAATGATAAACTGATTTAACATTAATAATTGTTATATGGAAAATTGCTGGAATGAGTTAAGGTAATTCTTCCAATAAATAATACCCCTTCTGGGGGCCTGATTATTCAGCATGAGAAGCTCACAAATTATTTGATTAATGCCAACTATATTATCCACACCTACATGTGCAGGATAGTGGGCAAAGAAAAACCAATAATAAGAACAGGGTGCATTAGTCCATAGGAAACTCAGATCTCAGATGAATTTTTGCCACATGGATTTAATTTCTCTTGAGTACCACCAAGTGTTTGGGAAATTACTGGTTTTAACAGGGGGAGATTAAGCGAATAAATGATTAGACAGTATTAGAAATACTGTCACTGAAATAAACTTTGATTTGGAAAACAAACTGTCATTTCATTGATTTTTAGTTGTAGGGTTGAATCATATAATGAAAATGCTCAATTCAGGAAGCGGGTAAAGAGTTGACATGTATGAATGGGAAGATTATCTCTCTTTCATCTGTGAGTGGTGCTTGCGGACCATTTGAGAACAAAACAAGAATGGAGGTAAAAGATAGTGCAGCAGTTTGTCCTTGCCCTGTCTGAAATAATGATTGAGATGTGATTCACAAGGGAAGTAAGACTTCCCCACCACAGCTCATTAAGTGAGGAGGGCTCTGAGGGAATGGGAATGTCTACAGTATTATAAAGCAAAAAATTCTCAATATTTTCATAAAATCCATCAGGACAATTGGACAATCCATTAGAAAGAAGTTGGCATGTTAACAGCCACATCTAGATATTCAGGGAGCCCACTGCCATCAGTCACAAAGGACATTCTGTCCTAGACACTCTAAGCCAAAAGCATGTAGTAATGTTACTATTAGTGGCTGAGAGTGGTCAGTGGCCTTGTGGCACAGGTTTCTTTATACCCTCTCCTATGTGTTATTCGAACTATAGCAGGAGACCCTTAGAGGTCATATCCAAAAGAGGTTATATAGAATTGTCCTATTTTAATGAAGAGGAAAATGGCAAACTGACTTATGCAAAGATGTTAAAAAAATTTCCTGTTCCTTAATCTGATGATCTTTCTACCATAAAAAATAGTTCACCTTGAGTGTTACATATATTCTTTAAACAAACCACATAAGGTAGTTGAACTCTGTGTTCAGTATATACAAGGACAATCAATATGTAAGGAAAATTATTGCAGCCATGTCTCCATATACTTGTACCTTTCTTAGACTACTGTGGTGATCATGACCAAAATAATAGTAGTTTTATTAAGGAGACCAGTTGACATGGTTTATTATATGCCAATAACCTTCTACCAAATGCATTATTTTCTATTTACATTACACTACCTGAGAAGTTTTGAATTGTAACTCTAGAAACAGAGAAATGCCAAGGTTTCTTACCAGTCACTTCTAATCTGGGTCACATCAAAGGTTGCATAATATTGCCTACATATTCAGCACATTTCCAAGAGAAGAGATAGTAAACCCTGCTTGATGGAGACATTGTTTCTTGAATGCATTCCTTGTAAGCCAACAACTGGTGGTCCACTGGTCTACAGAGCTGAAGATCAGGATATACAATGATTTCTTCTGGTCAAAGGAGCTTCGATTACTTTCTCTGTATACTCGTTTACATTCCCAAATAGTCTTCCTCTTGGACCTCCCATAATTTTCCCCTTCTGAATTCTCACAACCCTTTAAAGGTGTTTGTTGTACCACACAAGTGTGCATTGATACAGCAATCTGGAGCTAGCTTCTAGACAGCTGCTTTGATTCAGGAAATAATTGTCAGAACACAGACTCAGGTTATAGCCATATGGGATGCACGAATTACAGGAGCAAACCTTCATTTATTTGCTAAGTTCACAGTCCATAGATATAGAAGACTTTCATGCATGTGTTGACTTTCCGGAGATGCATGTTAGTTTGTGTTGTAATTTATGGAGGCTTCCCTCCTTCCTGGCAATACCTCATTTGTCAAGCTTTGGTAGAATATGAGCTATTTCACATATGTCAGCAATTGAGGTAGCTAGATGTTACATTTTAAGTAACAAAACTTGCTTTATTTTAGCCTATTTTATGGATAAATTGATTAAATGAATTGTGTGCTCCTCTGCCTTCTACATTGAAGTGAATAAATTCTATTTGTCCTTTCTTTAAAGCTTAATGGTGAATAGTAGCACCAATGATTTTGTTGATTTTGACACAGTGCTCTCCTCATGAACTATTAAAGGGTGTTGGACAATTCATCCCTATATTCAATGGTCGCAGCCTGTCACACCATGTGAATTCTGGTACCTGCTTTGGGAAGTTCTTTCTCTAACTTGCTTTCATTACTAAGAGCTATCAGCTGCAATCATCTCTTCTCTCTTTCCTCTTTACCTGCACAACACTTCTACACTCCTTCCTCTCCCCCCAGCTACACACTTAACATCTTTTACTTTCCCTTAGTTGATAGTCTGTGAGTTGGGCAGCTATAAGCAAGCATATTAGAATTATGCATGTAATAAGAGGGAATGAACACATTTTATAATGTCACAGAGAGCACTAGTAAGAGTTGAACTTTGGAACAGAAGCATCTGAATGTTGACACATCCCAGTTGAATGCTTAGGGATGCTTTTTGTTTTCATCCCAATTCTAGGCTGTGTTCTAGAACAATGTTTTTCACATTATTTTATTTGTTATTGCAGTCTCATAGAATTTTGTAGAGATGTCAAAGGCAGCCAAAAGGAGTGTGTGTGTGTGTGTGTGTGTGTGTGTGTGTGTGTGTGCATGTGTGTAGGGAATGGTGGCAGTGTTAGAGTCCTGGGTTGTGGCAGAGGAAGACCAGACCTCACACTCTCTCTCTCTTCTGACCACAGCAGTACACTTTATATCGTCTCCTACATTGAATATAGGGTTTCATTGACAGATGTACAAATCAACAGATAAAGAACACATCAAAAACAGTAACTACTAAAAAAAAGATAACTTATATTCCTTATATTACTATAAGTAATATGGTAGATAATTAGCTATATGCTCACTTTCTCCAAGAACATGCTTTATAACCTAGTGTTATCATGAGTTGAGAAGGCATATAACATTTTCTAGGTGTTAGGAAATCATCTAGTCCAAAGAATTTAACTTACTGTTAGAAATAAATAACAACATTATAAAATTGAAAGTACCGTTTAAAATATTGTGCATTTTTCCAGTGAATTAAACACCATATAGCATGTTTTGCAATGGAGAAGCTCAATAGCAATACAATGTGAATCTCTAATAAATTTAAATTTTTCTAGTACCCACCATAAAAATAAATAGGAAAAAATTAATTTTATTTAGTCCAATATATTAAATGTTTTCATTTTAACATGTTATTAATATAAAATCATATTGCATCAGTTTTAAATTTAAATTACTTAAAATAATGTAAAATTAGAAATCCAATTTCTCATTGACACTAGCTACACTTCAGGTGTTCCACCACATGTTGAGTGACTATTATATTATACACTGTGATTTTAGAACACTTTTGAAACATTTAAAATGTTCAACAAATATTGACTGGTTCTTCCATGAGAATAGATTACAAAAGAATCTCATTCATTTAGGCTCCACTAGTTTGGCATTAATAATAGTTTTATCAGAGTTCAACTAAAGTTTACAATCTGATCTGTCTGTGGAGAAAGGTTTTACTTGGGACATTCACCTTATAAATCAGATCACAGGAGGCATGTTTAATCCACTTAAGTGTATTAAGTGTTTGGGGGACTTTAGGACAACATTTGTGATTGCAAAAATATTCTGCTGTGCACAGCACTGTCCTATATTCATTAAAGGATATTTAACAGGGTGACCTTTCTTTGGGACACTGCTAGCATTTATTTATTATACTGTTTTAAAAAGATTTATATAAGTTGAATTTCTGCTAAAGTTATCTAAAAGTCCCATTGGTTATATTTTAGATAGTACTTATATAACTTAAATAAACCTTCACAAATGCATTCCATGTAGAACTTAAATATAAAAAAACACAAGGGTTTGTTTTAAAGTGTAATAATATCTCACACGGTGGTGATTTTAAAAGGAGATAAGACCCTTCATAAGCTTTGAAATGTTTTTTCATGTTATTAACTTATTCAGTATATATTTCTTTGCTGCCTTTGATAAGCCAAGTTTTGTGTAAGGTAGGGATACAGCTGTGAACCAGATGGACAGCCATGATCTCAGCCCTTGTTTATAGGCTAGTGGAGAGAGACAAGCAAATAAATAGACAGTTAAAGTAGAGGGAAGAAAGGTCTATGATAGGAGAAGCATTAATTGTAAGAACCACGTAACTCAGACTCTGTGAAGAGGATGTCAGGGAAGCCATCCTTAAAGAACTGGGATCTAGGCAAAAATGTGCAAGTTGATTGGAATTATTCAGCTGAAGGAATGGACTGAGGGGTAAGAGTCCTCCAGAAAGAGGAAACAGCATATGCAAAATCCAAGAGGTGAAAGAGGGAGCACAAAGCAGTCTTGATCTGAACAGAATTCTGAACAATTGCAATAGAGTGTCCAAATGAAAGGGGAAACCATGATGAAAATGGAGAGGCTATTAGGAACCAGGTCATGGAAGACCTAAAGAAGTGGGACTTTATTTTACCCTAAGGACAATGGATAACTATTGAAGTTTTATTTATTTATTTATTTATTTATTTATTTATTTATTTATTTATTTATTTATTTATTTATTTATTTGCAGGAGGATTTCATAATCTGGTTGTATTTCGTAATGATCGCTTTACTTTTGTGTAGAGAAGGGGCTTTGGGAGGGTGAGAATGTAAGCCAGGAGATCAGTGAAACCTTGGCTGGAGACAATGGGGTCTTGAACCAAGGGAGTGAGAGGAGGGAGACAGAATTTGATCAGTATTTCTGAACTGAAGACAAGGCTTAGTGATTAATGGGATGTGGAGATAGAGGAATAAGGAGAACGGCTGGGTAAACAGTGGTACTTGCTCTGATCTAAAACACAGAAGACTGCAGGAATAGGCAGAATGGGTCAGATGAGAGTATGAAGTCAGCTGTGACCTTGCACCACATGATGTCCCATGGGCAGTCTCCAAGTGGCACTGACCTCCAAGTGGTGAGATTGGTGTTTGGCTGGGATCTGCCTTTGAAATTTACACTGGCCTTTGAAATTTAAATGGAAATGATTCAAACCTCATCACACATCCAGTGGGAGCTCTATATTCTTCCTGAAACCTCTACAGATTTTTGAGTGTGTGATTTATATGTCTCCTCATGGCCTCTAGACCTCAACTCTAACCTCTTCTGAATTACTTCTATTGATGGATCATTAGTTTGTCATGGTTTCATGCCACATTACCCCAGTTGCTGAATTTTGTCTTAATATCCATAACCCCACCAAAAAAACCCCAAATCACATAAGACAATTGTATATCCAAGATAATTGACTCAATTTATGGAGATGAAAGAGGTTCGGATGAGAGCAATGTATGACAATTTAAAAATGACTAATTCTCATCCTTGTTCTTTTTTAAAATTTGTTGTAAAAATATTTATTGAGTTAAATTTCATTTATGAAATAATCTGAACCCATATGTCCAAGTTTCTCATTCCTCAAATATCTGACAATATATCCTGCCCACCACCAAATTACTCAAAATTCACCAATGTCCTTTGGACCACACCACCTCTTGCTACCACCCCCCATCCCTTTCCCTACTGACAACCTCAGTTCTATTGTTAATCCAAGGATTGTTTTTTGTCTAGTCTGTTTCTTTGCTTTGTTTCTTTATATTGTACATATTAGTCATATCATTCGGGATTTGTTTTTCTCCTTCTGACATATTGATCTTACCATAATCTCTAGTTCATCCATGTTGTTGCAAATGACAAGGTTTCATCTTTTTAAGGGCTAGTGTAGCCTTCCATCATAGCTATCTCTCTCTATATATATACATATATATATATATATATATATAATCAGTCTTCTTTATCCATTTATCTGGTGATGGGCACTTAGTTTCCAATTCTTGTCTATTATAAATAATGCTGCAATAAACATGGGGGTACATATTTATCTGGGAATTAGTAATTTTATGTCTTTTGGGTAAATACCCAGAATTGGAATGAGGGGATCCTGTGGGATTTCTATTCTGAATTTTTTGAGAAATCTCTATACTGCTTTCCATATGGTTCCATCAATTCGCATTCCCACCAACAGTGTGAAAAGTGTTCCCTCTTCTGTGCATCCTCACCAACATTTGTTGTTTCCAGACTTTTGAGTATTAGCTAATCTCTCAGGTATAAGGTGATATCTCCTTGTTGTTTTAATTTGCATTTCCTAATAACAAATGAGGAAGAACATCTTTTCATATGTATGTTGGCTATATGTATGCCTTACTTGGAGAAATGTCTATCTATTTCTTTTGCCCATTTTTTGAGTGGGTTGTTTTTCTGTTGTTTTATGAGTTCTTTGTACATTTTGGATAGTAAGCCCTTGTCAGTTATATGAAATGCAAATAATTTCTCCTATTCAGTAGGTTTTCTTTTTGTTTTGATGATGGTTTCTTTTGCTGTGCAGATGCTTTTTAGCGTGATTTAGTTCCATTTGTTTTTGTTTCCCTTGCAGCTGAAGTTGGGTTCCCAAAGACCTCTCTAAGGCTGATGTCATAGGGGCTCTTTCGTTATGTTATCTTCTAAGTATTTTATGGTTTTCAGTCTTATATTCAAGTATCTAATACATCTTAAAATTAATTTTGGTGTGTGGTGTTAGAGAGTGGTCTAGATTCATGCTTTTGCATGTGACTGCCAAGTTCATCCAACACTATTTATTGAAAAGACGTTCGTTTCTCCATCATATGTGCTTGAGAGGGGTGAAAATGAATGTTCCTCACTGTGAAACAGCCAACTATCTGCTTGGGTGTTGCCTTCCCTGGTGTCTGTCTCTGGTTTCCTGCAGATATGCAGTGGTAAAGTGATGGCATTTCTGCACACGTAAGTGCAGTGGTATACATAGTGGCTCTACACCAGTGTGCTAATAGTGGAAGGGGTAGGCACTCCCCTGCTTCCCACCAGAGCTTTCCCATTATGACAGCCTTGGATATCAGCACTGAGAAGAAGCAGTATCTGCATTTACTCAGGAGCTAGCCCTCTTTCCACCCTATGCTGAGACTCCTGGCTCAGTGACGAGAAGAAGCCAGCTCCTAGATATGGGAGTGCTCACTGCATGAGAAAGATCTTTAGACCCACGGAGTGTTGGTTTTGCCAGTCTGTCCCCATGGCCCCAGCATCTTTGAACAGAATGGTGTGGTACTAAGACAGATAAATGTGTCTTACCTTTTATGGAGGTGTATGTCCCCTCCCTCTGTGGAGATGCTGATCCTATTTCTTTTCAAAGATTGTGATCACCAAATACATGTTTTCTTAGTTGTGCTGTAGGGAGGTGGTGAGCCTGGGATCTTAACAGTCTGCCATCTTGAAACCAGATCCTTTTACTTATTCTTGTTCTTAAAAAATCCTTGGCTAACCTTCCAACTTGGGCTCCAGCCTCCTTCTGAATGAATTAATTTCCCTTAGCTTAGTGTCCTCCTGCAAAAGAAAGAAACAAAAGCAAAACAAACCTTTTATTGTATATTTATTTTCAGTTCCTTTTTAAAGACATCTTTCATATCCAAAGACTTCGTGGTATAATGGGCTTTGCAACAATGGTATGTATGTATGTACGTATATGTATATACATATATTTTTTTTCCATCCCGAGTTCTCCTCCATCATCCTTGTCCTCCTCCACTACATACCATGTCTTTATATGGAGAAGGAAGGACATAAAATTCATTGAATCACTAATGAATTGAATCAGCCATAGTTAGTTTTTATTTTAAATAAAATTTGTTTCCCTTCATGAGTCTGGCCCTTGAGAGAGGACTAAAGGTAGAGTTTTGTCAATCAGTAACAGAAAGCTATTTGAAGCAGTATGAGTGGAGTAATTACTCAAAGTCGATGTGTGAAGTGAGAAGCAAAGGTGGCCTCGGACAGAATCCTGATATCCATCAATATTTAAGCCTTATATTTGAAAGAAACCACAAGAGAAATGGGGCCCTCAAAAGGGATTGAGGAGGGTAGAGAAGCTGGAGGAATACCAGCAGAGTGTATTGCTGTGGAAATCAAGGCAGGAGGGTACTATTTTTTCTTGTTAAAAAGGAAGAGAAATCTGGATTCTGTCTCATCAGATTTGAGTGCTGGTAAAAGTGTCTGGAGTATAATAAATGGTTAGTGAATGTCTTTTGAATTGAAGCAGGCATTTTTGCTAATTGGATTAATTCTCTCTTACAGTCCACACAGCAGCTGTTTCAATTCTTTTCATGTATTTCAAATTTCCAATGATCTCCTTATGCCTTGCTCTTATATGAGTTATCTTAACATCCTCTGGTATTTCCTCAGCATCTTTTTTCTCATACTTATAGCTTCCAACATTTGTCTCTACCAGCACCCTCTCTACCTCAACGTTTTTTGTCTTCTTCTTCTTTCCCTTGTGTCTTGGAGGAACAAATTCCCCTTCTGTTTTGGCAAGGCTCACTATACTGTCTACTGACCATTCTGTTCAAGGGAGCTATGATATGTGATTATGAGAAGCTTTAAAATGGACAACTAGAGACCAATAAAAAGTATGAACTCCATTATTATTAAACTCCATTTGCTAAACAGTGTCTTTCAAAACATTGCCTCAGAGATAGCAGTGCAAATAGGAAAGGGAAAAATGAAACGTCTCATGTTCATGAATAAGATGGGAACCTCTGGTCCTCTGAAGTATGCCATTTCCTTTTAACCTGAAACTTCTGGAGCGAGTGCTGTACTTGTAGTTACAGTTCTTCAGAACTCATTTGTACTCAACCCCTGTTCCCTGAATTGGTTGCCTAAACTGCTTTCCACAAGAATTGTCTTGCAAGTTGATGAGTTTTTCTTAGATCTTATCCACTGCATCATGTTTGCAGTATTTGATATGGTTAGCCACTTCTTTCCTTCCTTATTTACTGACATTCCATTTGATAGTTGCTCCTCTTTTGTTCTCTCTTTTTAATAGAGCACCATCATTTTATAATGCTCTTTCTAACTAGAGATGCATTTTTGAACCCCAGGCCTGCACTTTGAATTGTCTGCTGAACATCTAAATCTGAACAGCAATTTTAAAGTACACATAAAGAAATAAATTCATACTGATTAAACCCTGTTTCTAATATTTATTGAGGTAACTTTGATATACAAAATACTGTAAGCCCATATGTGTAGGTTTCTCATTCCTCAATTACATGACAATATACCTTGCCCACCAGAAAATTACCAGAAGTCCACCACCACTGCCCATGGGACCCACCACCACTTGCTCCCTCCCATACTCCTTCCCAACTGGTAACCTCAGCTCTGTTGTCAGTGTCCAAGGGTTGTAGACCTTTTGTAAAACAATTGTCAAAGGTATTATTCATAAAATAGGATAAATTTGCATATGGACTCAATATGCTATTAAGGTAGTGGTACTATTGTAGGTGTGATAATAGTATCTTATCTTCATAAGAAACTTCATAAGAAACTAACAGTATTCTTAGAAGATACATGATGAAGTTTTGAGGGGCAAGGTGTCATGATAGCTGCAACTTCTAAATAATTCTGAAAAATACATAGACATTCAAATGTACATAGAGACAAAAAGAAAATATAACAACATGGGAGCAATTTTTGAATGTAGATGGTTGCTCTGCAGAAGTGCTCAATGCGCCATTTTATAGTTTTTTATATGCTTGGACAATTTAATTAAAAAAATTAGGCTAAAGCATTAATAATCTCCCCCATTAGTCCCAAACCAGCCCCTCCTCCTACTTCCTGTATCTGAGGGTGGCACCATGGTCTGCGTGCAGTGGACATCTGGGCACTGATTGCTCAGCACTCTCTCTGAGCCCTGACATGGCTGCAGAAAGACATCCAGTGTTCATTGGCCTAATTTACCTGTCCAATTCTTCACTGGCACATCCTTTCTCTTGGATTTTTGGATTTGAGAGTCAGAGGCACCTACTGGCTGAAGTTATAAGTTGTTAAATTGAGGAACATCGGTTGCCAAGGTTTTTTTTTTTTTTTTTCCTTCCCTGTGAATAAAGAGAGTTATCAGTGAGAGAAAGCAGACGCAAAGGAATAAAAAGGTCAGCAGCAGGGAAAACAGAGAAGGCCCTACTGACCTCTCCTCTGTGTACCATTTATCTGAAATTAAGAAAATATAATCTCCATGGCTGCTGAGGTATCTGGGAAATTCAGAGCAAATTCTAATAAATGGAGGGTACTATCAATTCCTATTTCTTCATATATAATTTTATAAATATTTTAATCCTAATTTTTTCACAGGTACTAACATTTTTTTCATTCAGAGATGATTTCTTCAACAAACATTTTTATAAGATAAAACAACAAAGTTTACTGAATTTATGATTTATTTTGAATTATTTGACAATTTTAAATGATATAAGAACATAGACATTCTCATTTTTTTCCTCTGTGGTAAAGAATGTATATTCATACAGTTGAGAAAAGGAGCTCCTTGAAAACCCTCTTTTCCCAAAGAGGAATAATACAAAACAGAGTTATGGAATTAAAAAAATCACAACTTGCTCACCATATGCAGTCACCATTTGATTTGTCACAGTTCCTTCCTTGCTTTTGTAGGAATACATTTTAATGTCTTTTGAAAAAATTATTTTCTATAAATAGAATGCACTAAATGTTTTTGAAGGTAATGTTTTTATTATATATTTATTAAAGATTCAGATAAGCTTCTGAAATAATTTTGAACAAAATGCAACCGAAATTTATATAACTAATTTATAAGAAAGTTCTATTTTATAAGACACTTAGGTTGGTTTAAAAAGTAGTTTTTCAAAGGGTCAAAAATGTCTAGGATGTAATATATGAGTCATCCAAATGAGAAACACATACCAATATACCAGAGTAAATTTGATACCCAAATTAGCTTCCTGATGAAAACGTTGTAGCTGAATCATAGAACTGAGTATATATTTAAAAATATTTATGACTTTTGACAAGTACAGCTTTGATTTCAACTGGGAGGCATCCAACTTCCTTCAGTGTACATCTGAATTATGTGTGCATCACAAATAAATCAATGTACATTTCTGCTCCACAAGTTTCTTCTTATGTTAGTAGATACATGACTTTGCAGTGACACTATGCCTAACCTATGCTTTTTATTGGTGTAGTATTTATTTGTATAATTATTTTTATCTTCGATGTTGAAAACTTTCATTGATTTGCTATCAAATTCACAATGAAGTTAGATGTTTTACTGGAATTAACTTCCCAAGCTTTACTTTGATTCCATGAGTTGGGGAAATAAATCAAAGAGCCACTGAACATTCTCTTTGAAGCATCTGATGACCCAAATACAGCTGGCATGTTTTAGCTCTTTGGTAAGTTTTTCTGCTAATAGAACCAACAGCTGTAGCTTTACATTTCCTCAAAGTATTAGGAAATTTGGAATGGAAAATGAGTTAGAATAATTAAATCATTTGATCTAAATGAAAATTATGTTTTACAGAGTGATAAATAAGCCTACTTTCTGCAGGTGAACATTTTCTTTGGATGATTCTTCTAAATTATTCAAGAGTTTGGAACAACTCTTCAAGGAGATACTGATGCTTTTGGGGGACATTTTTGTGTCTTCTGGTTGTCGTTGTCATGTGTGTACAGTGACATCACTTTGACTCCCATGGTGGAGCCCAAGTGACAGTGAGCAGTTTGTTTCCCATTTATCATCAATTTTCTTCTGAAATTGAGCTAGGTACTTAATTTTTCATTAAATATGTAGTTTAATACATTGAGTTTATTGCTACCTAAAGGGATTCTTTAAAAAGCCTTGCCAAATAATAAAATAAATAGCTGTACATTATAAAATACAGTAAATAGCAGATCAACTTTCTCAAAAGGAATCAGAATACTTTCTGTGCACATTCTGACAAGGTTATTTCTATTAGCTATCTATTTACACCAACATATCCTGTTTTGAGCAACTTGTAAGTCAAGGTCTGGGCCATGGCATAACTGGCTGGTACATCATATGTCTGGCTAGGGCAACAGGAACACCTGAAACCATAAGAAAGTAGCTGTCACTAGCCCCTCATGTTAGAGAACACTTTATTTATAATCAGAAGTGATTATGTTGTAGTAGTTTACCTGAAAGGGAAACTTTCATCATGGATTGTCATGGACGATCATGTTTTCATTTGGATGTCTTTTATATTTAAAAATGTGCTCAAGTGAGCATTCTGTGCACTGCCTATTTGTCCCACACACTTCTAGAAGAAACTATGCAGAAGTTAGATCCAGAAAGAAGAGGATACCAAATGGAGTGAGCCCATTTTATTTTAAGGCAGCCATTAATAATGAAGCTTTATTTTAAAAATTACCAGGAAAATTACTAAACCTAAATGGATTCCGGAACAATGGATATATGGCAGGACTGTCATGGGCAACTGGGACATGTGATTACCCTATATTTGGCTGAATTTAGAAAAAAACTAAACATTCACAGATAACCTGTTACTCCTTAAAACTTGAATCCTTACTATGCTATGCTTCTATTCAATATTTTCCACAGTAGTATAGGATCCTTGAGAGCATGAAATATATTTGTTTGAAGTTCCTGTAGCCTCTCACATCCAATGTTTTCTTAATAGACTTGTTTCTAGGATTAGTCTTATCTTTGGAAAAGGAAACTTGCCAAAGTGAGACGAGTCTGGTCTGAGCTTTATTGCTTTCCAGCTCTGGGACCTTTGAAATTTAGTCAGCTTCCTCATTTGTAAATTAGGGTCAAGATCTTATAACGGGCTGAAAAATTTGTTGTTAGTCTAGCATCATCCCTACCACTCTCTAAAATTTTTCTGGCTTACAGGGGAGAAACCAAGGCAGCATTTCACAGAATCCCTTTCTTGTCCAGAGAGTGAGTCTGGATTATAACCTTCCAGTGTACCTGTGTAAGATATGAATAGCAAAAGAAAAAAAACTGAATCATCTACAATAGCTTCCTTTGTCTATTGGGGTCCTGTTGAAACACCCCCACAGCAGCACTATAGGAGCTGAGATCACTACCGTGGCCTCCTTGACATATCTGTATTTTTAAATTTCAGGAAATCAGTGTTGATTTTCACTGCTCTAGACTTCCAAATTGTGGAGCTTCTAATATTCAACCTTTCCATTTGTCATACAGAATTCTCTGATAAACAATAACTGATACCTGAACTGGAGTGGTTTTAACAATGAAATTGCATGTCATATGTAAAGCACTTACCATGGATCCTGATGAGCATCAAGTAGATTCTCAATCAGCAGTAGCTGTTTTTATTGTTACAATCATCAGTAGAATGCCTTGACTGATTTATTCTGTTGCTCATTGTATCCTGGATAGAAGCTTTGCTCTGTCTTTGGACCTTTGAATCCTTTCTCTGTTCAGAAGCCTCTGTAGTATGGTCACTGGCACAAAGCATAGTTTTCTGTTCATGGCTAGAACTTGCTCTATCCTTAAAAGTGGTTGGACCCATGTTCTCTTTATTGATTACCAGATGAGACACAGAAGGTCCAGGTATAGAGGCTTCATAACAATAGAGTGTAAACTTTCATTTAGAGGAGGAAACAATGAGATAAGTCGAGGGAAAGCCTAGGGCCCTCTTCTTAGTGAGCAACTAGAGAAGCATCTGGCTAGGGTAGGGATGACTCTCCCTCATCCTGGTACTAAAATCTACCAAATTATCGAATGCTGTTTCATAGTGATTTGTGATGGCACTGCTCTGTCCTCTAGGAAACTGAAATCCTTCTAATTCTCATATACACAATGTGATTCAATTTTTTTAACAATCTGATTCACCCCCATTGAAATGGATTTTGATAGAATAAATATAGTGAAAATTCTACTTGGTCTAAATTCTGATATCACCTCTACACCCTTCTCCATTCATAAAATACCTCTTGAAACCCTAACTTTCCTCTCCATCTTTTAAATATGTAAGGAAACTGTCAGAATTAAGGGAGTTGGCTTCTTTTGTTTTGCTTTTCTGTTTGTCAAATGAAGCAAGACAGATTTCTCTTGCAATGTACCCTAGGCATGTGCCAGTATTCGGTAAGTAGGGAACATAACATGATGGAAATAGCATTGATATAGGAAATAGATCGGCACTCTCAACCTAGCTATGATACGTCAGGCAATTCAGTACTTTTTCCTGGAACTTAAGTTTCTTCCTTTGTAAAGTAGGGAATTATACAGGCCTATAGCCCCTTATCCAAAACTCTTGAGTCCAGATGTATATGATAATGGAAACCTTTTTAGAATACTAGAAAGGTAATATATCTTATATAGCACCCTCAATAAGGATAATAGGGTGAAGAGCAATCTAGGCAAAGGATAAAAATAGAGCAAAGGTCATTAGGTAGGAATGAGCTTGCACAGGTCAAACAAAGGTAAGGTCATTACAGTTGAAGGAGTTCAGGCAAAGAAGAAAATCTTGTAAGAGAGGGAGGGAGTTAGAGTCAAATCATGCAGGGCCCTGTTGGCCTAGGTGAAGAGTTGGGATTGCATTCTTAGTAGGACGAATTTTGAAGGCTTCAAGCAGGGGAGTGACATAATTCGTATTAACTTTAAGAAAGTTCCCACTGGCTGGTGTGTGAAGAATGGAGTTGAGCCAGGTAGACAGAGCAGGGAAGGCCAGGAAGATGGGAGGGCAGCTAGCAGCTCTAACAGATAAAACCACACAAGAGTTTCAAAAAGAATGTGGACAATTGTGTTGACCATGATGAGGGGTCAAGTAAAATGCATTAAAAGACAAAATTCATCCAAATAAATGGAGAGATGGAGCTGACTTTATGAAATAGCTGATGAGTTGGGCAGCATCCCAACCAGCAAGTAGAAAGGTGTCATTTGGAAAAGTTGGAAAGGGGGAGGAAAGGTTACTAGCAAAGTAAAAGATAGATTCTTTTGACAATACCACTTTCTTTTAGGGAAATGTGGAGGGTCTTATCACACAGATGACGCCACCAGTGCTGACCAGGAAACTCCAGATTGATTGGCTTAGAATTCTACTTTTGGGAGAGACCCAACTGCAATTGGGTTAGGTATTGAATCTTAGTGAAGCTTGGCATGAATGATTCCATTTAGGCCTGTTTTTAAATTATTTTTTAGAGTAATATTTATTTTTCCTTTTGCTTATAATGCTATCTATGTTCATATTCATTTTATGATACTGAAATGGCATCTCAATCTGTACAAATGAGAATCAGAAGCTGGCATTGAATTTGGCAATGTTAATGAAATCATTGCTCGGAAGTGGTCTCAGTGGAGACATGGAGCCAGAAGCCTGATTGCAGTGGGCTGAGGAGAAAGGTTCTGCTATTCAGGGGAACAGAGAAATGGGGCTGTAGTTGAAGAGAGATGTGGGATGAGGGGACGGCAGGTACCAGGATCTCAATGTGGGACTAGAGTTAGGAGTGAAACTAAGGTTAGAATAATGGGTGTGGGAAGTCGTATAACCTGAACCCAGTATCATGAAATGTGACTAGCTCTAACTGATGGACTCCAGCCCAATAATTATTCCTGTCAGCTCAGAAAGGCTGCTTTAGGCTTTCTCTTGCACATGTACTGGAAATAATAATAATTAAAAACATTTGGGAAAATGTCAATGCCTGAATACAAACACTTCCAAGCTCATCATTCCCAGGAGGTTACTTCTTCCCTGGGCCAGTTGTTAACTGAAGTAATTTATCTGTTACTGAAGAATTTCCAAGTTTAAAACTGGCTGGTATGCTCTTAGTTTAAAACTCATTCTTTTTAAACAGGTATAATATTGCACTTCACAAAGCTGACTAGAAGCTTCTACAATAATTTTTTTTCTGGAAAACAAAATATGAAAAGCAGTCTAGTTAGCTTGGATACAGTTTCAAGAGGGCAGTTATATTTTGTAGGCTCAACCTAACCCCACATGTTCAGATATGTTTCTTCCGAGTTGTTCAGAGCAGGTTTTTTCCAAGTCCTGTCACTTTGCTATGTGGAGCTAAGTCAACAAAAGTCCTGTGGACTTCAAACAAATCTGTTACTGTTACCTTAAAGAATGCAGGTTACCCAGATTTCGGGTCATCTTCAGAAGTAACTGTTTTTTCAGCGAAATGCATCTCATGGCAGGGCAATCAAACCAGAGACAGAGTTTTGTCATAAGGTCACCCTGTCCTCATCACTGGAAACTTCTCTTTCCTTAGTGCCTCAGGTCTACAGTCCATCAACTAGCTAGTATATAATATACCCCCAGTTTGCCTCAGGTGTTCTAGAATCTGCAGGTATGTAAATAATCCTTCCACATGTCATTACATTTGGTCATTTTCTCCTACTAATCTGTGTGATGTTAAGATGTTATCTTCTCAAAAAGAGAGGGTGTTGTCCCCTGTACCCCTTCAATTTGTTATCCAGCTCTTTTGTCTAACAGTGCATGCTGTGAATATTTGCTGTGTGCCCCCATGCAAGATTCTGGAGAGCATGTCAGTGAATTGGGCTGTGTATAGTCCTTTCAAAGGTAATTTAGACACACGGTTAGGAAGTGGCAGAGTCAGGACTTGAGAACTATAGCAGTACTGTCCAAAAGAACTTTCTACAATGTTGGAGATGTTCTGTTTGACTATTCCATATAGTAGTCATTAGTCACACATGGCTATTAAATAATAGAAATCCTGCTAGTATAACAGAGGAACTGCATTTCAATTTCAATTAAATTAAATATAAATAGCTCTATATGGGTAGTGGCTACCATAATGGACAGCATAAATCCAAGATTCTGTGTGCTTTCTACTATACCATGCTGGCTACTGCAAGAATGGGGTAATAAGGATGGCTATTACCTTGTTTCCAACTTTGGATGCACTAGATTCTTCAGTCTATCCCTAGAGTATCAAATGTAAGTTCTTCCCCACCAGCATATATAGCAACTAAAGAAAATAATGAGTACCACCACCTAAGTACAGATGTGTCTTTGGTAGTGACTGGTGTGATCAGTATAGGTGAGTAGCTTTGTCTCTTGAAGCAACCATGAAATTGTGGTGGCTTGCCTACATGGACTATATAAACCCAGGCTACAGTACTGAGTAGATCCTTCTAACTGGTTATTGCTCAGCAATTTTCATCCTCACCCACATCCTAAATCCTTCCGGGTATATAGTTTAGGGCTATATACAATGAGGTATCCATCATTTTTTACTTGAGTAACACAAATTTTTCCCCCTCAGAATTCATTATAGTTTGTTAAATGAACTTTGTGAGACATTTTGTGAAAGAAGGGGTACCTTTCCTATCTCTGCCATTCCTTCCTTTATGATTTGAGGTGATTATCTTTTAGATGTGATCAAGGTCACATCTAGGTATTATTCTCACTAAGCAGAGATTTAAAATCTTTATATTCATCTCCCTCCTGAGTTTGTCTTCAGGGAAAGGGAAACATTTTCCCAAAGTCTTCCTAGCTCTATTTTCCATCCAGATCTTTGGAATGGAAATTCCCTCACACAAAGCAGTTCTCTGGTGTGTGGGTGGTATTTTCTTTAGACTTGCAAGTGCTATATAGTTGAGGCTGGGTGCTAGGTAACTTTTCTTGCTTCTCTTTACCACTCAAGGCAAGATTTGTAATTTATATTTTTCTTAATTTACCTCTAGAACCTTTCTATAATTCAAAGTCAATCTCTTGGCACTAATCTACTTTGACTCTGAAGTTTCACTCTTTCCCACACCCCAAGTCTTGAAGCATACCCTCAAGTTCTGCTTGATAACCAGACTCTTACCTGACTGATTTAGCATATACAGGAGCAATTTCTCTTTAGGACAAAAAAAGCAAATTATGTGGTTGGTCTTTACTTTCCATGTTTACTATTTATTGTTTGAGCACAAGAAGACTTCCGATTTTGGCTAGAATGGCATAAGTGTATTTTTTCATAAGTCGTCCAGAAGATTCCTATAATTGTTCTCAAAGTGCCTATGCATAGCAATAAGGTTTCCACAAATCTCTTCATCTTCACTTACTCCAAAGAATACGTTGATTAGTAGCTATAGATCCTTCTTACATATCAAGAAATATGAGGTTAATCATATGGAATAATTCCTGATGGTATTATGGTCAGATACCCAGAATGTCATATCGTTTCCTTTTTGCTCAATCTAGAATTTTAAATAAATTTGTAGGCTTTTAAACAAAGTGTTTGTGATTTGGAAGTTCATGAGTGTGGCAAATAGTGACCTTAGATTTCTGTACTCTAGTTAGCTAAAGTATATCTCACAGTGAATGACATTCAGTGATTTACCCTGTATCTTACTGATTGAACAATCTATTTAAACTTTCTAGTTTGGTATCTGTATATAATGGAGAACTTAATAAGTGCTAGAGCATAACATCCTATCACTATATTAAAATCTGATCACAGAACTCTCTCTTAGAGGAAGTAGGAAAGAGGTCAAGGAAGTTGAGAATCTTGTTCTGAGAATCTCTTCCTCTATTGATTTTTACTGGTTTTTACCTGATAACTTTGAATTAGTCAGAAAAACTCCTTCACTCTAAGTATTTAAAAAGCAGGGATTTAATACAGGGAACCGATTGGAATTCTCAAAGAAGAAAGGTACTGGAGTCAAAGCTGTTCTTTATTTCAGAAGTCATGCCAACAGCCACAACAAGCATTTAAAAGGTCTGTGCTCTTCTACTTTCTAGTCTTTTGCTAGTCCCTCCCATGAGCAGAACCACCAGGAAGCAAGCTGACATGATACTATAGAAATGTGGTGTGCTGGTTCCTTAGCCCAAGTATTACAGAGTATAGGAAGGTAGGCCTGAACATCAGGGTAAATTGAGGAATAATCACTATAGCAAAACAGTTTGGCAAGTCTGAGTTAATTGTTTATAATTATTATTTTATGTTTGCTTAATACAGAAAGGTTTTCAGTTCTCTATATCTGGTAGGATAAGACCAGTATCATTTTAAACTCTGTCATTTGCCATATGCTGGGACTCTGTATATCCAACACATTTTACTGAAGACTTTGAAACTGATATTTATCAAGGGACAGGTTCAGGCATGCTTTCCTTAGATAAGCGAGTATCTTAAGGTGGTATACTCCTGTAAGGTTCACTGAAGGTCATGCCATTTAAATAACTTAATATTTCAAGTTAGTTTTTGTCTCAATTCACTAACCACTGAAATAACTTGCGGCATTTCAACTGAAAAATCCCTCAGAACATATACAGTATAGTCTTTGTCCTCAGTTGCATGAACATTTTAGAAGACTCTTTAGTGTGTTCTCAAATAATGGAAACAAGGATTGAAAAGAAAAATCTAAACTAGGATTAACATTTCTTTCTTCATGAACAGGGCTTGAATTGGGATTAAAAATAAAATGTTTTAAATAGATCTGCAAGACCCTTAATACTTTAGGGAAAGGTCTGAAAAATCTTACAATAGAACCAAATCATACCCAATGAAGCCGAGTCCTATAAAAACTAATATAACTATTTTAGTATTTATGTGGGTGATTTGTCCCTCCAGATATGAGATTTTTGGTACGTCTTCTATTAGGAAAGTAAAAATAAAATAACAGAGCTTTCTACTGTAATAGCTACCATTTTATGAAGAGGCAGATGCTATGTTAGCTTCTAAATATACATTATGTATATAATCAGCAAGTTTGCAAAATAAATATGTTGCCCTATACTAAAGATGAGACCATTGCTTTAAGGAGTTCCCTGTGATACAGAGAACCACTCAGAAATAAGTCAGCAGTTCAGAGTTCTAGATCCTTGCTGCCCAAGGGTTAGTTCCTGGACCAGCATTGGCTTTTTTTCTGAGAGCTTGTCAGAAAGGCAGAATGTCTAGTCCCAGTCAAGATCCACTGAATCAGTGTCCCCTGATGACTCACAGGGACATGAAAGTTTGAGAAGCATGACTGTAGATCTAGGGTTAGCAAATTTATTTTCTGTAAAGGGCCAGATAGTAAATGTTTGAGGTTTTGCAGGTCATGTAGTCTCTATTGCAACTATACACATCTCTGCCATTGTACCACAGAAGTAGTCACAGACATGATGTGAATGAATGAGTGCGGCTATGTTTTAATAAAACTTTATTGCAAAAATACGCAGTTTTAAGCTATTTATTGCCTATTAGCTGTAGTTTGCCAGGTTTCTCCTAGATAGTTTGAATGTAAATTTTTCTCTACCAGCTTAGATGATAAATGCCTTGATGACCATGACTGCTGATTTTTCTGAAATGGTCTTTGACATAACAAAGTACTTACAAATTCTTACTGGTTGGTTGCTTTGTCCTGTGGATAAGATGGCTTACTTATTCATTAAATATTCAAATGCGATGAAAAATATGTGTGCTGGTGTCAAGGCTGTTGTTCTGACACAGGAGTCCTCATAGTATTTGGCCTCAGTCCAGTACCATCTGTCAGTCTTGCCAGCACAGGACCCTGCTTGGTTAGTCCATTGAGAGTAGATTTCATTCTCAGAGACGGATTCACAGTGATGAAGTTCATTAGACTGATGTGCAAAGCCAGAATGGGCAGTTCACTGAGAAATAATTTTCACAGCGGTGACAATATGCACTGGCGTGACCAGCATGTTCTTTTCCTCTAGATAAGCACTTCTTATTTTGGGGTTTTGGGATTCTGAGAGCACTGGGGCACCTGAAAATTGTATATAAAATATGTGTTTATACATTTCTCTTAAGAGAAGGCATATAATTTTAGTAGATTCCTAAGGAGACCCATGAATGATGCAAAGGTTAAGGGTCTCTTTAGGTACACCGACATGAAAATTAGAATTATAATTTCAATTCCAAATTTTTTCTTTAAAATAAGAATTGTTAATGTTGTGTGAAGATAGTATTTTTGAAAAATTAACCTCTGCTTGTTTCACTGGCATTTTCAGTAAGAACTTCCTGACGCCCTCCATTGGAAGTCTGCTACTGTTGCACCATTCTTTTCCTTAGGGGATAGATAACAGACTAGATTAGATAAACAAATTCTAGGCTTTTGATTTTCAAAACCTAACCTTGGGAAAGGCTATGGGTGGGAATTAAGAACCAGAGAAATAACAGTGGACACTATGGTTGGCTGTGATGAAAGCACATATTTTTCTTCTCCAGCTAATGATTCTTTTGACTGACACAAAGGAAATCTGTGGGAAATCCAAGAGAGCTTGGATTTTGGTGGAAGTCTTTGAGTGAGTGGTCTTATGCCTGCCTCTTTGGGGTCAGCACTAGATGTGAACAAGCACAAATAAAATTTTAAATAGCTTTGGGAAATTTGAGAGCAGAGGAGACCTGTGCTTCCTGTCCCCTCTTTCCAGATAGAGTCTGGTGAAGCAGTGAGACCCCAAGGTGGAAATGTGTGAATAGTTAACCTAGTGGGTAGGATTGAGAAATCCTCATGAAATATCTTGAAATCCAAAGTAGGATAAGAGCAGCAGAATATTTCTTGACTATCTGAGAACTACACAAACTAGAGACCTTAAAGGCGGGTCATAGAGAAATGGTTCATGAGCTCCATCTGGTCATTGTCTAGATCTGCAGGCTTGGCGGTCTTTCTGTATCTTCAAGGTGATTTCATATCCTGACTCTGATCCAATATATATTGATTTGAAAGTTTAACTTTCAGAGGGTAGCCTTGTTTTCCCCATTTCCAAGTTCTTTGAATGTTTAACTGTTATCCCACTCATCTCAGCCCTGACTGCAGTCACATCACAAGCCACATATCTCTTCAGAAAGGCTATTATTAAATAATATTGCCAAAAGCACATCTGTCACTGATTTGAAAGGAGATTCCCATCAACAATATCTTTCAGAACATTGTTCAAAAATCACTGCAGACATTCCACTGCTATTTCAGATAACAAAGATGGAGAAATAGCTTGTGAACAAGACCATGTAATCTTATGGCAAATCATATAGGGTATATGCTTGGCATTTTAAGATGAATCTGCTAGCAAGCATTTATTGAGCACATATATTCTGTCAAGGACTGTTCTAGTGAAGATGAAAATAAGAAACCTGGTCCCTGGCTGAAGAATGACTTGATCCAATCTGCTATGATTTATCTGGGCACCATGTTTTTTTTTTCAATATGTGCTTTATAATAATTTATACAACAAACAAATGCTTGCATTTTGAAATAGCTAATGATAAGTTTTGGTAACTGTATGCACATAACCACATACATACACACTCTCTCATACATACACTTATTACAATTCTCTTTTTTAACCAAGCTTGTCTTGGGATAAGACAAATTAAAGTCTTTGGTGATGCTTAATCTAAGCAGATAACTGAGTAAGGCTATTTTTGTCCATTATCCATTAATAGGAGGATAGAAATGTACACTTTTCCTTTTAAAGCATTAGTCCTCAATATGTGAGGACTGTGGGGGTTTTTTTTCTTGCCTTCAATCCATGCAGTAGTCAGTTTATTTGATTATGTTATTTTTCAATTTTTATTTTTATGTGTCTATTAATATTTTATTTTTTAAAGGAAAGGTGCAGGCAGGAAAGAAGGTGAGCAGAGGCAGGCAGGCAGGCAGGAAGAGAGAGGAGGAAAAAGACTTTATTGTATTTAATTGTTCATCTTAGGTATTTCCCCTGCTCTGGGATGCAGACCTGGATCCTTGGGATGGATGGGGACTGCATTCTCAAGCAAAGGTGGCAGACCAAACTGCTTTTACCAATTGATTTAAAAATCATGATGGACATTCAATCTCTAATAATCTCTGCATAGCCTCGAGTTATATGTCTGTCTTCTCTACTAGACTGTAAATTCTGGGGTAGGAGCTGTGTCCTTTTCATCCTGGGCCCTCACGGTATCTAACAGAAAGTAGAATGTGAATATCTGGTAAATGGGTACATACATGCTCTTCCTACTCTGTAAAGTGCTGTTCTGTTCCCAGGTGCTCCTTGTTTCTCTGTCTCAAGCAGGCCTCCTCATGAAGCCCTGCCCAGTTGTTACCTCTTCTGCACAAGTTGTCCTGTGGACATGGTGACTCCCTCTCCGTACAGTTGTGGAACCCAAGCCAGAGTGTACAAACTGCGTGGTCACATGGGGCTGCAGGCTGTCCCTCACTTGGTTCAATGTTTTGGTCACTGTCTTAACATTCATAATATATTTGTAAACAAGGGGGTCTGCATTTGCATTTTGTCATAGGGTCTATAATGTATGTTGCCAATCCTACTCCCGCTGCAGATCCTGAAGCCTAGCATGACACTAAGTAAATAATTTTGATTTTGAATGTCTATTTGTCCAGTTTCTCCTATCCCAAAAAGGAACCATAAACATCTTTTTATGAGATTCCTTTCTATTATGTGAATACATTTATCAAAGTCTTACTATAGTCGTAGATCTTTCTTGGTTCATACTTGCATTGCACTCATGAAGCCACAAAGAAAATCTTCTCATACTTGAAGAACAAACCCTACTTCAATTTAGCATTCAGATGATCTGATAAAAAACAGTGTACTTTGCAGTTTATCTTCAAACGAAGTGGCTTTCATTTGCTGAGGCACTTATGTGACAAGGAAGGGCAGGTGATTGAATGGCCTCCCCAGAAAGTACATGTCACCTCTCTCCATTCTTCACGTACTCCATGTAAGTGCCGCACTTGGCTTCAGGAATGGCAGAAGAGCTTTCACTTTGATAACACCTCTAAGAAAGGGATGTCAGGAAAGTGCTTTTCAGTTGAAATAGGAAAACATGTTGTGAAATAAATGAATGCCCTTTCAATGTGGTTTGATACAGAGGCATGATTTAATAGCTCTGCTTGGTAATTCTAGTCATTTGTTGTGATTTACACAGAACTTTGTTTCTAGTACTGCATGGAACTCATCAAGGTCAGTTGGCAGAGTCCAGCATTCTCAATTGTTGAATTTGGATGCAGCTGACAGTGTCTAGTACATTGTATGGTTAGAAAGAACTTGAGTGG
The DNA here is from genome assembly GCA_004363575.1 of Solenodon paradoxus. Lineage (NCBI taxonomy): Eukaryota > Metazoa > Chordata > Mammalia > Eulipotyphla > Solenodontidae > Solenodon > Solenodon paradoxus. Next base: position 65,378 of record RJWH01001826.1, read on the forward strand.
TACATAGCACTGTATTTTCACTGATTTTATAAAACAACAGTCCAATGATTGCAGTTCTTCCCTTGTGGTGGGCACTGCAGAGAAGGAACAGTAAAGTCTTATAATCAGCTATAGTCATATATTTAATCAGTAGCATCGATGCAGCACCTTGTTGCCGCCATTGTCATCACCATCGTCATAATCATGTCACAGCCACATGTATTCGTTTACAGCTTAACGGTTTACAAAGTACTTTTGAATCTACTGCCTGTTTCTGCTCCTGCTGAGGGCAAAGGTATTTCTAGAGAAGGAGTGTTTGTCATTTTCTTCTCACTCACTTCAGCTTACTAGATATGCTTCTTTGAGAAATTAAAGGGAAAGCTGGAAGAAGGTGATAAAATTGGAAACTCAGAACATAAATACTTTAAGAAATATAACTGGTGTAGGAGGAAACAGTCTAAAATAACAAGAAAATGTGAGCTAGAATGTTCATGGAAGTGATTTAGGCTCTGTGCCAAAGGAGGGCAGAAAGAAGTTTGGCACACCTGTCCTGCATGAAGATGCCCAACTCCCTACAAACACTGATAGCTGGCTTTCACAGTTTCGGCATTCTCTCTGGGTTATCTAGAGGAATGAATCAACCCTGCTCTTCATGAAGGCTTCCTGGGAAAACGTGAAAGAGAAGTGGATGGTAAAACTAGCTAATTGCTGGCCACAAACAAATGTATCTTGAGGATGAAAGTGATCACATGTGAAAAGGATTTCTCTCATTACAAAGAGTATGACTGGTCAACTGGTCCTTTAATAGGGACCTCACAAATGTTTGTTTATAGGTCATTAATTACTCAACCTAGGGAGAAACTAAAGACCCTATTGAAGAAATGTCAATCATAAATTAAGACAAAGCAAATCTCAAATCAAACTAGTAAGTCACAACAAACACAAGTGAAAAAGATCTGAGTCTTTTAATAAAGTCTACAGTTAAGTTGTATTAATATCAATAAGGGCAGCATGTTTTATATCCTTGTGAGATTCCAAATTCTGTGTCTTGTTCATCTTGCAGCACAAGGCCTGGTGTAAATAGGGATGCAGGAAATGCTTCCTTACCAATATGCAATTTAGCGGGATCCTGGAGTGATGAGGGCAGCATGGTTGATGAAATGAGTAAGAAAGTAGTTAAGTCTTGCCCAGGGTTTCACTATTTCAAACACTTAAACTTTATGCTTGGCATCTCAGTGTGATGCTGTTTGCTTGCTTGGAGAAGCTTCATGGCTTGTGTTGTGAAGCATGTGTTTGGCTCTTTGGGAAGGGTCACTGCTGAGGCATTATATTCCCTTCTGCCACACACATCACCACATCAAACTCGTTTTCACCTTAGTGCCTTGCAAAAGGAGGAAATGATTTTTCCTGCCTTCTCTACCCACCACCCTCCTTTGTTGGACCTGTGTCATTAGTCCTCGATTGTGAGGAAGGCTGCTGTTTCTTTCCCCACTTTATGGTGCTGATACAAGGTATATTGTTATGTTCTGATGCTGTGATGTTCAAGAGACGATTCAACTCAGTAAATATTTCTTGAATGCCTGCTAATTATAAGGCTGGAAGTATTTGACTAAAGATACTAGTTGGTAAGATTGAGAAGGTATTTTCCTATGTAGTATCAATTGACTTGTCAGTTATACTTCCTAAAAGCATCTTCAACCCATCCCACATCTCAATGTTCTTTCAGTTGTCAGTAGGAGCCATCATCACCCCTCATGGTTACAGCAATAGCCTCCTCATTGAAGTATTTTTTCCATGTTCGCGCCCCTTTAGTCTCACACACACAGTAGCCAAGGGATTCTTTAGCAAGATTAGTTGTTTCATGTCACCCTTCTTCCTAAAACTGCAATGCTCATCTTACTCTGTTCTTAACAGGCGAAGACCCTCAAATATCCTGCGTATCGTTCTATGGCCATTTTATCTCCAATTCTCTCTCCAGTGCCCATTCGCACTATGCCAATGGCTGCCTTTCAGATTCTTAAACAGTTTCTTTCCTGCCCTAGAGGCTTTCTGGAGTCTATTTTTCAAGAGTACTTATTGCCCACTGCCTCTTATATATCTTTTAGTCCACAGCTTATTTATTCATCTGCTTATTCATTCAATTTATCTTTCTGACCATCCTGTTTGCTTCCTTCATGCTGTCTACTACAGTTTCCCACTCTATATATTGTAATTAATGTGACATCTTACTTCCCCACTAGAATGTAAGCTCCATGATGGCAGAGATCATACATGTTCTTACTCACTATTGTACCCTGAGAGCCCGGTAAAATGTCTGGTTCATGGGATGTACTCAGTAAGTATAGCCAGTGACCTCTGCCCATTTTTTTTCTCTAAAAATCCAGTAAGTAATAACTTTGTGGACTGCATGTGGTCCCCCTTATCTTTCTCTACTTTTTAAAATAAACCCTTAAAATTTAAAACAAAACCAAAAACATTCTTAGCCCATGGGTCATACAAAAGCAGGCCATGGCTGGATTTGTCATGCCAGCCAGATTTGATCTGTGGGCTGTTGTTTGCTGACTCATCCTTTTGACTTAGAACGCAGAAAGAAGCATTCTAGGAGTAACAGTAAATTGGAAGAAGGATGGCAATTGCAACCATTTTTTGTCACCTGTACAGTCCAGAAAGTCTCAAGCCCTAAAATTGGATTCCAAGTTCAAGGTAATTCCAAGTTCAAGGTAATTCCAAGTTCAAGTGATTGAAAGCAGCTGTCAGAAATAAATGAAAAACTTCTCTAGAGGAAGATGTCATCATATTCCAAATAAATTGAGGTCTACATATAATTTTTCAAATGTAATGTTTAATACTCAGTGAAATAAAATTAGAGACAGAAGAAAACAAGACACTATGAGCATGAAGCAGCAGAAAGGATGGAAAATTAAAAACAGGACCCCCATCTTCTTACATTTCAAGATGAGTTTTTCACTATACAGATTCACAGACTTAAATATAATAATGTTCCTTTAGAGGAGACTAACTAAAAACTATCTGCAGAGGACAGAGAAGAATGAAAAGAAATAGATTTGAAAAGTAAATAGAAATTCTAGAACAGAAAAAACGTAAGTGAAATTAAATTAAAAATTATTGGATTTAATAGCTGAAGCGAGTGAATTATATGTGCCAATAATTCATCAGAAATAATCCAATATGAAACAAGAAAGATGAAAATTATAAAACAGAAACCCTCAGAGGGTACACTGAGAAGCTTGAACATCTATTTAAAATTGATGCCCAAAGATGAGAATGGAACAAAGATAATAGGTGATAATTTCAAGAGTTATGAAGAGAATAAAGGCAAATAAAATGATTTTAGAGTAACAAAAACAGGGAATTCTCTATGAACAGGTAAGTAAAGGGTTATAGTCACACAGAAGAAAAATAATCTCCAGTGGAAGTGTGCAGAAGCAGAAAAAATATTGATGAAAGTGAAAATATGGGTAAATCTTTTAAAGCAAGTATAATAACAGTGTGTTACATATATGTATATATATCATATTTACACACATATATTGCAAAGATACATTAAATACATGAAAACCTTTGCATAGTCTTCATATTGTCCCTGAATACGTGCACATACTCATTTAGCAACAGCATAATTTGAGGAGCAAAGGAAAGTTGCTGAAGAATGAACATAACATGTATCTATTTATAGAAAATTCAAAGCATGAAAAATGATGCAAGATATTAGCTAAGACATAGCTAAGCAATCAAGAAATCATAATAACAGTGAACACATTCAGGTTATGCAAGGGAATGGGGTGAGGAGAGGGAAGGACTTGCAGAGAATATCAGTATCTGTGTTATTTCAGTTGGGTGATATATAATATTGGTTGATTCACTCATTTTATGTAAGTTTTATAAAATTTTTGTGTCTTCTCTGTATTACTAAAAACAATGAAAGATAAAGTAGGTTTACAAAGTCTTACAACATTAAGAGGTAATATAGAAATAATGAAACACTGAGAAGAAAAAAATCAGTAAAATGACAAGATTCCTCTTTGAGTCTTATACAGCAGAAAACAACAAAGCTGAAAATGTAAGAGTTATTAAAACAAAGTAATAAAACAGTGTTTATAAAGATAAAAATAAATTGTATTGACACACTAGAAAATTACAAATATCTAGCAAAATTATTTTACTATTAAGATGTTATATATAAATTTATGTTTATTTTTATTGATATACACTATAGTTTATACTTGTTTAAATATTTTAAATTTCTATTTTATTTATAATATACTAAACATGTGATATTTAGATATGCATATGTATATATTTATTAATAAATAACAATGTAACTTATAGTAAGCTGCCATATGCCCATCATTCTGATTGAAATTTTATCAAGATCTTGCCACATGTCTCATTATCTCTCCCCTTTCCTTTTTATATTGCTGATGTAAGCTGGAGTATTAGATATGTGAGTTTCAAAAACTGAAAGAAATAAGAAAATCCCAAAGAATGTTTGAGCAAAGAAAGGTTCGTTATTGCAATAGAGAATTCTACAATAGCATTTGGGTGAGTTGGAGAGTTGATGTCAGATCTTTCAGAGTTTCTGATGGTGAGATTTAAAAACTAAGATTTCAGAAGAGATTTGGTTAAAGGTATTGGCATGGGAAGCAAGGAAAAGTAAGAAAATATCCTTGCCCTGAAGAAACCCACTATGGGTGGAAAGAAGTAATTCTGCTACAGTGTGGTGGTATAGTGTGCAGTGTAAGTGGTGGGATTTAGTGTTATGGGTACCGAGAAGAAATTGTGGAAAATCATCCCTGGAGGTTACAGAAGGCAGCATACAGTCTATTTGAACCATACTTTGAAGCATGGGCAAAATCTTGCCAGGTGAAGAAAAACAGGAGAGGAAAGCTCCATCAAGACATAGCCAGCAAAATCTCTACACTGAATACTGATAAACCAAGTTCCATAATCATTTCCTCCCTCACCAGTTCCCAAGCTGTACCATTAGGCTAAAATCTCCAGAAGAGTCTGCAGATAGTCATACAAAGTAAAACATAAGGTAATGAAGCAGGTCAATGGCTGTGACAGCACATGTGACAGGACATGGTCTCAGGGCAAATCTTTTTTTTTTAAATAAGGAAGGGAGAGGAGGAATAAACATTTTAAGGACAGGAAGAATAAAGGAAGGGAGGTAACAAGAGAGGGAGGGAATGGAGGGAGGGTGGTAAAAATAAAAGGAGGGTTGGAGGGGAGAAGGAAGCATTTTATTTATTTGTTTTGTTTTTTCTTTCTCCAATTGCACTTTACATGGCTCACACTCAGTCACTGGCTTAGTGCAGAGCCACCAGGGCATGCCTCTGGGCAGGTCATTGTGATGAAAGGGGTTGAGGAATCTGGAAAATGGATGTGGGGTGTCTTGGGATACTGATGAGGCAGAGCTTCTGGGTTGCCTATAATGATTTCTCATCAGAGATGGGCCAAGAGGAGGAAAGGGGGTGAAAACAAAATAGGAAACTTTGATTATTTTTCTTAGTGGTTTTTCTTTTTCTAAATCTTATTGAAGGAACATTGCATTATAAAAAGTTTTGATTCTTGACTTTTGCCAGGACTGTTCTTAATCTTAGCTGTACATTAGAATTGACCCAGCTTTGCCCACAGAGATTTGATTTAATTGGCTTAGGCACAGCTCTGGAATCAGCATTTTATAAGCTTTCCAAATATCCAAATGAACCTTCAAAGTTGAGAAATATCACTAGGTTTATCATTTATCTTTTGGAGTGGATATATTAAGGATACGTAGGGCAGAAACCATTTCTTATTTTTCTTTATGCCTACCTATGTGCCTAGAACAATACCTTTTAGGTAGCAAATTACTTGGTAAATACTTTTTAAATATCCAATTATTTCTAGAGAACATTCTTTCTAAAATATTTCTGCATGCCCTTTTGTTATAATGGAATCATTGTTTTCTTTCAGATATAGTTTAGATATTTTAAAGAGAATATCTCAAATATGTTTTAATAAACTCCCTATCTTGTGACAATCTTGATTGCCTTTCCAAATGTCTTTTTCTCCACCTAAGAATCCCCTAATCTTATTCAGTGGACAATGTACCCAGTGTGCACTAATAAAGAATCCCATTCCCATTGACCATTAACAGATTTAGAGGTATATATGTGTGACAGAAATATGAAGCAAAAAAAACTTACTTTCATAGCTTGCAGACGTCTCAGCATAATATATATATTATTTCCTATCATTTCTATTTGGTTATTTTACAATTATATTTAATTCCATAGTTACTCTTTATGTTATTATTTTCATAAAATTGTATTCTGGTTAAATCACGTAGTATATTATGATCATTCAACATTAGTATGCAACTCTCCAGTCTCCATGGATTTAATAATTGTCTGTTTTCTGCCATTTCTGTTTTCTGCTTAGAGTACCTATCACTATTGAACCTCAATATTATCTTTATAGATCTGTATATTTCCTCAAAGGAATTTTCCTATATTGTTGGTGGAAATGTAAATTAATATAACCTCTGTGGAAAATAATATTTATTCCTGAAAAAAAAAAATGAATCTGTAAATTAACCCAGCAACCCAACTTCTAGGCATATACCCAAGGAATACAAAAACACTAATTGGAAAAGATACATGAATCCTTATGTTCATAGTAGCACAAATCACAATAGACAGGACATGGAAACAGTTCTTCCACTACTTTTTAAAAACACATCGCATTGAAGTAACATAGGTTTGTAACATATATACATTTCAGGCATTCGGCATTGTAATTCTGCATTTGGTGTAGTGCAGTATTTATAGAAAACAGTATAGATATTTCTCAAAAAATTAAGAATAGAAATACCATGATTCAGCTGTTCTACTTTTAGGTATTTATCTAAAAAACATGAAAGGAATAATTGAAAAAGATATCTTCACTTCCATTACAATAGCCAAAATATGGAAACAACCTAAGTGCCTACTGACTTTTAAATTTACTGCCACCATATTTTAATTTATTTTCCTAAAGGTATTTTGGGAATTCATTATAGTATCTTGTTTTTGCTGCTTTATGATTGTGGATCGTTTCCTGTAGTCTCTCTGCTTTCTTCATCTTCTTTTTCAATGTCTTGCACTTTTGTCAGATCCTTTCATATTGGAACTGTTTCAGAAATGTGTGGTGTTACTTAGTTGTCCATTTATAGCCATAGTAGGTATCCTTTCTTTTGGTGTTTACACCCTTAATTCAGGTGTTTCAAAATCCAGAGTTTCTGTGGGTCAGCTTCCCCACAGTAAACCTCTGTCAACATGCATGAGTATCTCAGTTAGACTTGCAACTAATCCTGTTTCAGAATCATCCACACCCTTCCATTAATGATATTTATTATCTCTTATTCAAGGGTTCTTTACCACTTTATTTTAAAGTATATTGTAAAAGATACAAAGGAACAGCTAGATGAAGAAATATACAGGATGAGGTCTGGAAGGGTCCTGAGCATAGAAGCTTCTGTCTTCTTGGTACTGGGGTTCATGAAACTTTTTAACAACTCCTTTCTATATTTAATAGAAACTTCCATATCTATGAATATATATATGTTTTATACACATATTGAGATATATCTTTTATTGTCATTTCATTAGTTTACTACTCTTTAAATTTCAGGAAAATAGATACATACCTGAGCATGTATATCACACCATAACCACCACCAGAGATTTTCCAATAATCTAAAAAGGGGGAAGGAAAATAGTCATATCCATAGGGTAGTAGTTAAATGAAATATGTCTGCAGTATAGAATATAACAAATGAATTAAACCAAAGAAAAATAGACTTTAACAACAGATGTGGATTTACTATGATGCACACCTTAAACCTATAAATGCAATGTTCCTTCAATATAATTAATTTTAAAAGAATATGATGTAACCATTAAAATATTTGGAGATTATCACACTTTATTAAATGAAAGCAGAAAGACACAGAAACTGTGTTAGTTAAGATTTCATCTTTGTAAATAATCATCAACAGAAGATATCTTATATGTGAGATGCATACATAGGCATGTGTCTATATAGAATTTTGAGTGTGGAAAATAATGGATGATTGAATTCTAGGTGGGTGAAATGGCTTAGCCTCCTGTGAGTAAGGGATTGGGGTGGGGATCATATGCAATGAGGGGAGAGAAGGGAAAAAGAAGACCCGAGTTATTTAAAAAAAGATCATAATGAAAATATGTTTTGTCTGCATCCTATCCATCTGGCAGATAACAGATTTAGAATTCTTAAGTTTTAATTTCCATTTTGCTATAGCAACAGTCAGATAATGGCAGGACCATACTGAGTGAGTTAACATTGGACGATACCTCAAAATATAGCCCTCTGGTTAGTAGATTTTGAAAACATATTGGATTTTTAATCAATCAATAATGACAATAAATTGAAATTGGGATTATAGTAAAGTATATTAGAGACAAATACGTGGGGTGTGTAAATTACATTCTTTAAATATATTGAAAGTTTTGTAGCTCAAAATTATTTATTCAATAGTTTAAGTAACTAGTGAACAGTAGGTTCTACAATTTCTGGAATCTTAGTGTCCAGTGATCTAGTTCTTTGACTAGATTTGCACATTAAATAATAAGGAATGAAAGAAGGAAAATAACATTCTAATTGCTTGTTCTAAACCTTTTCTAATGAGATTTCCCAGGTGTAAAAAGTTCTGACCACCAATCTCCATAAAGAATCCCTAAAAGTGTTCTATTGTAAATACATGATCAAAGTAACAGATTGTCTTTACAGTGTAAATAGAGCTTCAAGACACACTTTTCACTCCCTTTCCAGCTGGATAATAACCAAGCCCCTTTCAGTGAGAGATTCTAGAGTCTGCTATTGGATCAGAACCTTGGTAGTTCTTCTGGTGAACTGTGAAACTGCTGCATGGTGTACAAGTAGAGACTGAAGAAAGAGGCAGACCAATCCAAATTCATGGGTGTCAGTTTTAATAAGCAAATTAATTTCAATGGAGGGCTGTGTGCCACCAGATGAGTGGACCTTTGCCCCCACCTGCCAGAATTCTAAAAGTTTACATAGAGGTTGTAACAGAGTTCAGTCCAGATGGTCTCAACCACACATTATTCTTTCAAGCCTGTGTCCTTGAAATGGTTACTAGCATGGGAATACTAGGAGAAACTAGGTGAAACATATTCCAAGGACAGGGAGGGACTCAAATGTCTGGGTTCACTCTCAGGTCAACCATGTCCTCCATGTATTCACACCCTTTCAGTGACCAACTTCAACACCTGCCAACAGCATGTCAAGTTACTAATTTAATCATCACAACTGCCCTGTAAGACTATGTGGCATTCCTATTTTACGCATAGAGACTTAGATCATATATGATTAAAATGTAGGTCAAGTATTACAAATCAGAGTCTCCCCCAACTAGTCTGCATTTATAATAGTTTGCATTATTATTTTCAAATGAAACAGAATGACTTCTGGCTGATTTAGCTGGAGTAGGTATCTAATCAGAGAAATGTTGAAATGTTAGTCTCAGAGCTATGCAAGCTTAAATAATGCTTAAATCAGACCTAACAATGAACTGAGTAAGAACACTACTGAATGATATAGTTTGGACAACTGATGATAGGACCCTGGATGATGGGTGCTCTTACTAGCTCTGCTGTTACTGCTACCTTAGCAACTTGATTGTATTGTAATAATTACTGACCTTGTTCATAGTCATGCTCTCCTCACATCACTCCTCCAGTAAAGTCTCAGCACTTGGTCAGGGGAGTCTTGGCTTTAAATGAGGGTTTTAAAGCTTAACTGTGCAATGAAATCTCTCTCTCTCTCCGTCTCTTGTTCCCTCCCTTTCTCCCTTTCTCCCTCTCTCCCTCTCCCAGAGATGTTTCTTATTCAGTTGATCTGTGTTGGGGTTCAGGAATCCTAAGTTCCAAAAGCTCTACAAGTGATTCTAATTGGACGCAAAAGTAAAACAAACAAAAAAACAAACCAGTTTCTACTACACACACACACACACACACACACACACACACACGACTATTTATTCTGCACCAATGGTGTTTGGTTAACGGGTTTCTTTGATCCAAAGAAAAAGAAACATCCATGTATCTGTTCAGCCAAACATTTCCTGGCCTAATTCCAGAGCCACTAAAGTCAGGATATTCATGAGAAGAGCATATGTAGTTGTTAACTAGCACCTCAGTTGATTCTTATCATTGGGGAAGTTAGGAAAGTACTCTGCTAGGACAGCTGACTATGCTATAGCAAAAAGAGAGGTTGTCAAAGCAAATGTCTGGCAATTTCAACCCATTTAAGGGAGAAGTGGCACTGACTCCCATTAAAACCCAGATGGTCCGAATTTCCCCATACATTGAAAATCAGTTCATCTACTGGACCTCTAAAAAGAATAGCAAATGTTTATTAAATTGTCACGCATCTTCCCTAGAGACACCTAGTTTTCTTTAAATAGACTGTGTATTTTCTTTCAAAAGTTTGAGACTCAAACAACTCCCTTAGTGTACATCCTTCCCAAGAAAAGCACATTACACCTGCTTCTTAATTTAATCTTTGTATACATAAGAAAAAAGAGAGGGTCTTTGACCTGAGTCAGTGATTGGAAGGACTATGGATGAGTTATTTAATGCTATTCCATTTCTGATCTTATTTTGGTAGAAAGAAGTTGAACTGGAATTTAGCCTTCAAGACATATGATAAAAAATATGAGAAAGTTTCAATATTGCTAGGATAATTCAGTTGCTTCCTCACTGTTGCCATACCTGGATTTGGATGATATTTGAAAATTGAAATACCTTAGTATATTGTACTTTTAATGATGACTGCTTTGCGGAGCTGATATCACTCTTTGCTTGGAGTTTACTTTTATATTCCTTATGTGTTTAGAAATGGCAGTCTGTATTTCTCCAACCAAGTGTACTAATTCCTTTCATAGAGTGTAAACCAGTGTGAGCATTCCAATTTCACCTGCATTTAAACATCAGTATGTTGCTTCACTCAGGAAGAAAAGGCCTTCTCATCACAACAATCCTCTTACTTTCTTTTATAGTGACGTATTTAGGAAGAAATAGGAGGAAAGACAACCTACCATATCCTCCTTACACAGTAAACTACAAAAGCCTTAGTGTGATGAAGATAGTCTTATGCACAGCACAATCGTAGGAAGCTGCCCAAACTGAAAGTTTGATTATCAGTGGGAAGGATATGCTACTCAACCTTCCCTATCACCAGGGAAAAGAAGCAGAAGTGACATATATTACAACATCAAACACTCAAAGCTGTATGCTGGAAGTAGGTGAGTTTATCATAATAACATTTGTTAAACTTGTTCTCAGTAACTTTTATAGCACATCACTTATAGTAAATCGCTGTCTAGGAACACTGATGAGGTTACCAGGTAAAAGATTTGATGGATAGAACATTTTCCCATGTCACCGGTTTGAACAGAAGGACCAATTCTAGTAGATGGTAATTAAGGAAGTCTTTAAGGGGAGAAGTATGAGCTCTTTGGGTTTAAAAAATTAAATGGAATTTTTGCATCTTGACCTTTGAGATGGTACAGAGCCTTAGACTAGTAATCAAAGCCATCTCTATACATCTAGTGTAAGGAAGACTGAACAAAAAGCATTTCTACCCAGTGTTCGCCTCAAGCCCAAGGTAAATGAAAAATCAGCCTGCCAAAAAATAAGATACCAGAAACCATACCCAACATGTGAGACCTCTTCCAAGGTGCCTGGGAAAGAGGAAACGAAATATAAAGCTGACTGAAAAGATAGAAAGCCTTGTTTGCCAGAGGAGGCAAGAACCTGAGAAACCTCTGATGGGACTAAAACATGACATCCCAAGTCTCTCAGAACTGGTCCCCTGTATGTGACCCATTATTACATGAAGAACCAAGGACAATGGAGGACAGTCCCAGAGTCAAAGGAGGAGCTCCTATTCTTCCCCTGTAGCCTTTCCCCTAATCAAAGAAATGCTGCTACTCCCTGGGCCTCCACCCTTCTCCTAATTCAGAAATGGTCTCCTCTCCTGTTTCTATCCTCCAGAAGAATGTAGAAAGGGGAGTTGTCTGTCTATACTTTAAGAGGAGGAGCAGGGGTAAGTCATTCCTCCTTGCCACATGGAGACCCCTCCTCTCTCACCCTGAGACCCAAGTCCCCTTCAGGTTGCAGCACAGGATATGAATCACTGGTGTGGCCCAGCTACCTCAAATTTACCACCATGTAAAATCTCCGTATGAATATTATGATTAAATCTGGGCTTTTCTCTTACTAAACGCACCTAATGTTGATTGGTTCATTTGTCCAGCCTATGAAGAATCTCAGTGAAATGGGGAAACTTGTCCATTGAACCCCACACATCTCAACAATGGCAGCTACATGAGAGACTGGAAGGGCATCCTGTCTCCCGGGGTCCCAGGCCTTCGAGCCCCTGGGAAACAGAAGGCGACCCTGTTTCCCAGCATCCCACCAGGTGCCGCCCTTACCCAGCCCTGGATGAACCCAAATCCCTGACCATTCCATGTTGACCACTTTCTAGGGTCTGACCCCTCCTCCTTGAAGAGTGAATGAATCTGTCACGTGTTCACCCAGCTTTCTGTTTCACCCGCGCTCCACCCACACCCACCTTAAGTCCACCTTACACCTAGGACTCAGCAGCTAGCATCATTGACACAAACTCAAGTAACATTGGGAGCAGAAGGCAGTTTAGGATGAAATTTAGGTGAATACAATGGTGACTTCAACTGGAAAGGTGGTGGTGAAGAGGGAGTGGTGAAGAGACAGTCTACATATGGTAAGTCTTTACTTAATGTTCATAGATTCTTGGAAACTGCAAGTTTAAATGAGTTAAAGTATAATAAAAATCAGATCAAAGTCATTTTGTTCCGCATGGACAGAGATTGTTATTTTTCCCACCACAGTTACAACAAAAATGATGTCATTGGAGGACCTGCTGTTATTTTTGGAATGGAAGTCACAGAGATAGCTAGAGGGCTGAAGGCAGTGGTGAGAGGAGAGCCAGTGAAAGGGAGTATACGTTGGGTTAAGCAATGAGGATGTCACTGGTGATCTTTGGTAGACTGGATGTCATTACTGTGGGCAAAAGACAGGAATTCATTCAAAAGTGAATAAGAGAGGAACTGGAGACAGTGAATATAGACACACATTTTGAGGGATGTAGCTGTAAAAGGGAGGCAACAAATTGGGGTGGGTAGAAGAATGTGTATTATGAGAAGGTCTTTAAGTTTGGTGATACTAATGCAGCGAAGAGAGGAGGTTAGGATAGGAGTGATGGTTATGAGAAGGTAGGAGTGGGACGGGACTCAGAGTCCCAGTGGAAGTGCTGACTTACGGAATTGAATGAGGGCCTCCACTGTAAATAAGAAAGGATGCAAATGTGGATGAGTTGCAAGTCTTATGCCACTTGCTTTGTTCATTTCTCAACATATTTTCAAGCACCATCTACATGCTAGGCACTGCCATAAGCTTTGGGGACACAGTAGAGAATAAAACAAAATAAAATCCATGTCCCTGAGGAATTGAAAATGAAATGGGAATTGAATTGAAAGTGAAAGAGTGAGTATAGAAGGAGGAAGAGGAAGGCTTGAGAGAGGACTCCTAGAGTAAGAGTGTGGTCATGTGTATACATTTGGTTGTCAGTTACAGACCCAGATCTCTCTCTCAGACAGTGCAGTCCCAAGTTCACTATCATGAAAATTTGATATGTACTTTCCATCTTCTCAACATGGCTGTCTTAAGCATCTGTGCATTCCTGCTGGAGCCTGAACTACTTTTAGTGTATTAAGTGTTCAGAGATTAGAAAGAAATACAACCTTAAATTAATTTCTAGATAATATTCTGCTGCATGAGTTTGTAGTTAGATAAGTATATCTTGATAATGGCTAATGACATTACACAGTCTCATTAAAGATTTTCTGTCCATTGATCCTGGGTCCTGTCAAATTTCACTAGAAAGCAGTCACACCAAAATAGCTTGTTAACATGTCACACTGCAGACACTAAGAATATGTGTGCCCCAGGCTACCTGACCCCTGTTCCATCCCTATCTCTCCCCTGACTCCAGTAAATATCTACTTTCCTCTATTCACTTTTATTTTGTTTGACTTTTTATGGGTACAAAAGAGTTTTATAATCAGAAAAAGCAAAAATTTAAGAAAATACTGTCTCTAAAGTTTAATCCCTATTCCTCAAACCATCATTAGAAAGGAATGTTATTATATAGAATGTAGTATGTAGGACAGGAAGTCAGTGACATACAAATTGATTCTTTTCCCTGGTATTTCCCCTCCAAATCTTTCACTTTATTCAGATAGCTAGAACTGCACTATCCAGTGTGATAGTCACAAGTGATATGTGGCTATTGGGCAATTGAAAGGTTATAGTCTAAACTGAGGTATGCTATAAATGTGAAATACAGACTGGATTTTAAGGCCTTACTATAAAAAAAGTAAAGTGGCTCATTAGTAATTTATGTATAGCTTGTATGTTAAAGTGTTTTATATCTAGTATGTTAAATAAAATGTATTGTTAATGTTAATTTCACCTATTTCTTTTGTGTTTTATGAATGTGGCTACTATGAAATTTGCATTCTCATGTGGGCTTACATTGTGCTTCCTTGGAGAGGACTTGAGTGAGACCACTGTGTCCTGATGGCTGCCTCTTTCTGACCCTCTACTGCTTCTCTGATGTCCTCTGCTGTTCTCCTTCTTGTTCTTAATGTCTTAGGGGCTTTACTTTGCTTTTTGCTGGGTCCGGAATGCACTTCCACTGGAGATTCATATGGGCATACTCTATCTTTTCCTTCAGGTTTTTATTTAAATGCCACATTCATAGTGAGGCCTTCCAGCTAATCTAAAATTGTAAAATTTCACCCTCCTTCCTACATGCTTCCCTGCTTGATTTTTCTCTACAGTGCCCATCTGCAACTGAAACGCTGCCTTTTACAGAGTCATGTGAAAATTATCTGTTTCTCTCATGAGAGCAAGGAGTTCATTTTTTTCTCTTTTCTTTACTGCTGGAAAAATGCTTGAGTTGTAGTAGAACTGAAGTAGATATCTGTTGATGAATGAATCAGTTGCCTCAGGAGAGGGATTTGACATGTTGATCCACAGAAACAAAGGCACAGTACAGGCTATGGTTTGCAAAAGCCCAAGTCTTTGGAGAACAAAAAATTCCTACTACAAACAAAATGTTTAGAGATGTTTGTAAAGCTACAGGAAAAGGGGGCCCCTACGGAACTCAGCTATGACAGGGGTAAAAGGAGATGTATATTTCAGTTGACTGAGATTAAATTTCTGGAAGAATAAAGTTTAAACGTAGAAATCAACTTGAGTTGTAGAGAAAACTAAAGTCACTTTTATACCTGAGTTTGTCACTGAGATTTGTATGTGGGGAGAAATTTGCGATAGTTAATATTGTGATTTCTTGTACCCTCAGCAGCAGAGAATACAAGATCATGTTGTGATTCAAATTGCTTCTCCACATTGCTTCTGCCTCCACCACCATCCCAATGTCTTACTTATAAACTGTCATTCAAGTTCCATTCTCAGGAAGATTTCCAAATACGTAGTTCCATTAAACAACAGATCCTATCTCTTTGACTCAATTTCCCCACCTATTTTTACATCCATGCCTCTCTCTATATCTATCTAGAAAGTAAATTCATGTAACCATTCTAACTTCAAATGAAGAATCTGAGAATGTGAGTTGTAGTCCTTTGAAGAAACTAACTGCTGTCTGGGAAATTACTAAAATGATAAATGGCACTTTATTTAATGAATGACTATAGTAGACATGTGACTCCTGGTTTTATGTGGGTATCTGCCAGATGATGTCGCTCTAGTCACCATCCCAATTCTACTGACTTTTCCTAACACATCTCTAAATTCAATCTGTGCTAGGCTCATGTCTCACCTGTATTCACTCTTGGGGATGGAGGTGGGCCAAAGAAGTGAACAGGTGAGAAAAGCTGCTTCACACATTTAGTGACTTTTGTAAGCTGCAACTATAATGGTGAAATTTAGGCATCCAAATTGTTCCATTAAAGCAGAAGAAAATTAAAAAAAGACTTTATCAAAACAAGTGCATCTGAATACCATGCGTGAAAATGACATCTTGCCCTAGCTGCCAGCACGTGGTGTGGAGTCTGATGAGCCATGTTTCTTTAGTTAGGTTTATATAATTTCATGGAAAACATCCCTCTTTTTCCCCTTCACTTAAATGATGAAAAACTCTGAATATTTTGATGAGCATTGCGTAGCCCTGAGAACATTTTTTTTTCTTCTAATTTTAGAATTAGGATGTTCTGGCGCTTGTTAAATATTGAATTGCACTGCTGGCCTAGTCACATTTGTACCCAGGAAAGATGTAGGAAAGAATCTAGGTAAGATGATTTTATTTAGTATTCAAAAAAGAGAATTTATTTTCCTTTCAGTGCAAGCAGCAACATAGAGGAGTTTGATACTTCTTCAGTTCGTCTAAGATTAAACTGATGTTTGATATTCAGTTCAGAGTGCACACATTCTAATGTCAATTTTGTCTGTTAAGTAGTTCAGTCATGGAAAACGGCATTTTTATGAAAAATTCATTTCATTTTCAAGAAACCAGATTGAACAATGAACCGAACACATCAGTGCTGCCTTGGTAAAAGTCTTGGTTGTTTTTTTCTTGTTTTTGTTACTATGGACTAGAAAAATTGTGTTTCTCCGTTAAGTCAGTTACATAGGAAGTAAAAACACATTTATTACTTAGAGATATATTGCAGAAACTTTGGGGTATATGCACCATCTGAAAATGGGATAATCTTATTACAGTGAAGAAAGGCATCCACTAGAATGATGCATTAAATCTTTCAAAAAACTGTCTGGTTGATTTATTAATCGTGGTAGATCTGATGCGAAGGTGTCTAAAGCAGAGAAATGTGTTCGTCATGTGAAAAATGGCACTTACTGAGTTCTGTCTTTAAGTTGCCCAGATTCTTTTATTTATCACATTTGGTTTAATATAAATGAGCTAAGGTGGTCTTGAATAGCAGTCTCAATTGCCTTTCCTGGTGAAAATGTCAGGAACCATCTGAATGTGTCATGGTCTGCATTGAAGTCAAAAGTAATCCTCACTGGTGATTTTAAAATGTGGTATCCCTTTAAAATGTGTTACCCAACTGGTATCCTTATTCCCAAACAACAATATTTAAAGTAGAGAATATATAACATTTAGAATCAGCCAACTGATCTCCTGTTTTTTATATAAACAATCATTTTTCAAAGTCATGGGTTCATGGAAATACTCTGGTTGTAGTATACAGTGTGCCTAAGATGACTTGTTTAGACTTAATGGTCACACATTATAATGCTCATAGGCATGTGTGTACATATCAGTGTGTTCAGGCTTTGCATGCAAACTACATAATCCTCTGTCAGGAGCACTCTGCCCTGCCCTTTCCTGTTTGTCCAGAAAGTTCTTACTTCTCAGCTTTTGTAGCACCTGGAGCATGTCACTCATCACAGTCCATGATAACTGCCTGTTTACCTGGATGCTTCTTCTTTGCAGACTGTAAACTCTAAAAGGAGTTATCCATTTTTGTCCTTTCCATCTTTGTATCTCTCTACTTGTTCAATAAATGAATTAATGAATTCAAAAGACCTGATTTTATGTTCCACTTCTAGTTATTAGCTGTATGAAGTTGAGAGATTTTTTCTTCATCTGTAAAATGGGTGATTATCCATACATTACAACCTTTGTAGGAAACTGAAGTCTAAAGACCAAAGTTACCTTTGGATGTCATATGGTCATACAGATGAAGAGAGGTCAGTCATCTCCTAAGATCAATGAGTCTTATTCTATATCCAGATCTCTTTCCAAAACATCAGAGCCTCTCAAGTAATTTCGACTTGTGATGACAATAGAGGAAAAAAGTTTGTGTTACTTGATTACACATTATATCTTTCATAAATAAACAAGGCTATTTTAATTAGTCCTGCCTGCTTCTCAGTAGAAATGCTGGAAGAAACTCAATTATCTCTTTCAAGAGAGATCGTATGGTATACTATATGATCAGAAGATTGGTTTTGGAGTCCTAATTCTGTGACTTTCTTAGGTTTTGAGATATTGGTAAACCTCTGAGCCTCTGCTATGTCATAATATTTCCCCCACTTGTGTTATAGTGAGGATGAACATATACACATATATCTTCACATATATACATATGTATACTATATAAGCTATAACTTTCTGTACATATAAGGTGACATCATGATTCTTTTTAAAATTTGAAGTCATTCTACCACTGTAACATGTGATCTCAAGGGAGTAACACCCTTTTAAAAACCCACAGAAAGGAAAATACTAAATTTTGGTTTTTGAAATTATTATGTCTCTTCTCTCTATAGGCCTACATCTCTTACTTTCTCTTCTGGTATCAATCTTCCTCTGCATCCTTTTCATAAGGACCTTGGTGATTATATTTAGGGTCCACTTGCATAATCTTAGATAATCTTAAGGTAATTTCTTAGCCTGATCATATCTGTAAAATTCCTTTGCCATATAAAGTCACATTCACATGTTTGGAAGACATTATTAAATCAATCACAATCTTAGACATCCGTATATCAGCTAATGGCATCTTGGTTATTACTAAGAAATGTAAAGTCAGTTACCACTATCATGCCATCTCAAGGGGGCAGCACCCTTTGTATAACCAAATAGAAAAGAAGATATTGAAATTAACTTTTTTGCAGTTATTTATATCATTAATACAGTTTACTAGGTTGCATTTTACATATCTTGAATGAAATTTAAAATCTTTATCTGTGGTTTCTCTTCCAGAAGTAGATTGTCCTTAAAGATCAATTTCTATCCTGTATGCTCTGAGCAATCTAAAAAGATGACTAACTTACACTCATTATTCCAGGGATTTGATTCACAAGCCTTTACACTTAATATGACCATCTAGAATTCAGTTTAGCTATTCTGTAAGTTTTTTCTAGCTAGGTTTCCTGTTAACATTTTTTGCTTCTAGATTTACCTTAGTGATTAAGAGAGAAGTTGAATGGGAGTGTTACCAGACTTCTGGCTTCAGATCAGGAGAACTAAGGAAACATAGTTAATCAGGAATGATGTGGGACATGGGTTCATTTTTTGAAATGTATAGAATCATAAAATCATAAATTTGGAGGGGCATTTGTACTCATTCAGTCCCAACTTCTCATTTAAAAGAAGAACACAACGTTGGAATGTCTAAGCAGAAGTTCATGGTAAAGATAGCATAAAAAAAACAAGTGTAAGGTGGAGGAGCTGTACCTTGATTCTCATCCCAGCACGTAATACACTAAGACCTTGCATTACATCTCTTACTATTTTATTTCCTCTTTCACTCAATTCAGAGTAATTTTCACACATGCAGAGATGATAATTTAAGGCTGTACATCATAAACCAATTTTGATCAATTCTCTAGTTTCCATACCAACAGAATGTCTCATAGTATATGCAAAAAGTCATAATGAACTTCAAATTCAATCACAATGACACAAGTCAGATACAAAAATAAAAGAATTACACCAGTTATAATTCAGAACACTGGAGGATTGTCAGTTTATGACTTGAAAATCATTTTGAGAATGTATTTCCAAGGGGCCACTAATCAGATAGCTCAAGTTATAATTCATCAAGAGAGAACTATTCCCCATGAATTAGAGATAGAATCTGACAGTTTTGCTAATTCTTTATAATAGGAAAAGTTAATAGGGAGAGAGTTGCCGTCAATAAGCAGTCTCCATAATTGAGTCTTAAGCTTCTGGATTTGTCAACAATAATAAAGAGTGCAATTATAAAGTAACTGGGGAAATAATAATAGTTATGTCTTTAATGAAGACTGAGACCCTTTTACAAACTCTGTATAATTAGTTTTTGTGTGCTAGGAAATTTTTCTGTGTCCTATAAAATTATGGGTTATATCATATTTGAATGTTATTGATGCTGTTCTCTTGTATATAAAGCAATTAGAAAAGATAGCTTAAAAAGACTGGCAAGGTAAAAATAGAGATAATTGAAAACTGAGAAGAGTTATTTCCATTGTCCAAAAATGTGATAATGGAATCTAGCATGTAGTCTATTATTTTTCATCAGGTTGTCATTCTGTGCTCAAATACTATATTAGTCAATGAGAGATTTCATCCATAATAAAGGACTTAATGTTCCCCTGAACCAGAATCACTGCAGGAAGTTAGAGTAGGGCCAATACATTCTGGAAAGATTCTGACATTCTCCTGGAAACAATGATGTGTATATTGTATAATGCAGGTTTACATGAATAACCTCATAATTGCTGTACAATAGATTATGGACAAGGTAAAGTCGTGATTTGCTAAATTTATAAACTACTGAATATTTAATTTTCATAACAACTTTGGGAGGTAGACAGGTCAGAGATCCCTACAAACTTCTGGTCAGTAAAGAATCTGAATGTCAGGGTGGCAAAGCATCTCACCCACAAGGAATTAAAGACTGAGTCTCGGTGTTCAGGAATTCCCAAGGCACATTTTTCAGTTTTTTCTAATTTCTAAATTTCAGTTCACAGCAAGTATATACTTTTAGCTTAGAGTTTAGTTACAAGTTCTATCAAACATCAAATCCTGTACCCTTACATACTGATCCACAATTAAATCTATCACATATGTGCAATGTAGTCATACCTTTCTAAATTCAAATAACCTTCCACGATCATTATACATTAGAGACCTAGAGAAGTTCTGACTTATACGATTCATGGTTGAAGAATGGTATCTTTTGTACTTAAGGAACATCCTGTATGATTTTTAGAAGGTTGTTCTTCAGATTTATGATTCGATTAGTAAGGAATTAGAAAAACTTTTTCTTCAGTTGAACAGCAATCTAAATGAAAATTATTTTAGTGAATTGACACCTAGAGTTTGAATGGAAGTAGATTTCTCTGCCACACACCACCATCCTGACGCTGTAACAGTAAAAATATTTCAAAGATTCAAGGAAATCAATATGAGGTCCAAAGTGTTGATCGTTGAGAATGTGAACTCCCAGAGCCAGGGAATCCTATTTGAAATAATTTCATCTCTAGAGTTAAAACATGCCACAAAAATAGACTATATCATATAATTTCCTAGTCTTTCATTTAGCTAAATAATGATGATCATTTACTGGCAGTGTAGACTATGGGACAGGGAAGGGAAGCAGAGAGACACATACATATTCTGTCCTTTTCCTTGAAGTTCCTAGATTTCATTAAGTTGCTTGAAACTTTTTAGAGGTTTTCCTAAAAGGACCACTTTGCTACATAATTAAATCTATTCAGTCTGGTCTGATACTGAAGAGCAGATTAGTTACAACTAGTCTTCCTGGTGGGGCAAAAATCTGTGCATTTTAGTTTTGTAAAGAAATAGATGGAGAAGGTAAGAAAGTTTTCCTTCCCTATTTCATAGAAAATATACAGCTGTAGTATGTTATTTCTGGACATTAGACCCAGTTCAGAGAGCCTAGATATTTTGTAAGTGAATTTTTGCTCCTCTTGAGGCAGACTATTCAGAAGTTTTCTTTGAGTTTAAATATTGATATTCAAATTTTTATAGTTTTAAATCCCCTAGCCAAGTTTTTCCTTAACTTTTGAGTTCTGTATACAACTATTCGTATTCTATTTATGCATCTGTTACATGTATATTATTTTAGTAATGTTTCAAAGCACTTTTAAATAATGTGTAGTACCACTTACCAACTTAATTAAACACCTTTTATTTTAATTTTCATTTATACATTTAATTTATTGTGTTCATATGGGGGGGAGAGAGAGAAAACCAAAGTTCTCTTACATGCTCTAATAGTGTTAAAGAATGCAGTAAAATTCCACTTAAAATGCTAAGTGAATCAGTTATTCAGTTCCACAGGTTAAGTTGGACTTATAGGGCTGCCATTCCAAATGGCCAAATTTCCTTTACTAACAAGTACATGGATATCAAATATGTATAAAATTATAATAGTTTGAGTCTTTTATGAGCTTATGTTGTTAATTCTAATTTTTCCCCCATGTAAAGGAACTGTATGCACCGAAAAAACTCATTTCTATTCCAAATTCCTGTGGTTACTTACAACCAGAGATGCTGGCCGGTATGAGACCTAGAGACCTAGCAACATGGGCCACACATGTTGTCTTTCTGAGCCCTTTTTATACGGTCACTGTATCTGAGATGATTCTACTTTAAAGGGATGAGTGTTCCATTCATATTCATGTTTTGTTTCTCAAAGATGTTCACCAATGGCCACCCAAGGTGATCACTTACAATTTTGTGCTGCTTAAGGTTTGTTATAGCCCTTACCATGGCCCAAGCATGGGTGAATTCTGGAGTCAGATTGCCTAAGGTAAAGTCCTGGCTCTACCACTTACTATGTGTCCCTGCATAGGAAGCATAATGTCTCTGTGCCTCCATTTCTTAATCTATAAAATGTGTATAATACCAGAAATGACTTCATATGTTTGTGATGATAATTAAGTTATTATATATATGAAAGCTTTTCAATAGTCCCTGGATCATAATGTGCTATAGAGGCATTAACTTTTATTTTCATTACATTTATTTTCCTTCTAACTCTAAATATCTCTGAACTAGGGCTATCCTACATGTAGATGCCTTTTCTATTCAATTGTAAGGCTATCTCAACTTGATAGAATTTTATAATCTTTAGTAATTATGGAATAATATAATTTCATTAGATATTAAGATCATATCCACTCTAATTCTATGCGTTACTTCAGATTTGTCCCTTCTGTGTTCACAGCTTAAGTCATGCTGACTTGCTTTATACTCAGCTCTATACATTTAATAAATGACTTACCTGAGTCTCTTAACCTTTCTGTGCCTCAATTTCCTTATCTGAAAAATGAAAATAATTATCCCTGACATGCTGTATATACCTTATTCAACAAATATTGAGTAGCCACTGTGGCCTAGGAATTATGCTATATTCTTTGAATAAATCAGTGAACAAAGCAGACATATACTCCTGCCTTTTTGGTGTTTACATTCTATCCAAGACTGGGAAGGCAAGGGAAAGGAGAAAGTAGTACAGACAGGAGACATAAGAAATGAATAAATTATATGACTTATTGGGAGGTGATAAATGCACAGAAGAAGCAGAATATGTTAAGAGGAATAAAAAGTCTGAAGGATTGGGGGCTATTTACAATATTAAACAGGGTGATTGTGTAGGCCTTATGGAGAACGTGGTATTTGAGTAAAGACTTGAAGGAGATCAGGGGATAAGTCAAGGTATACCTCAGGGAAGAGCATTTCAGACAGAAGAAATAATGAATTAGTCAGTTTCTGCTATAGCAACAAACAACTCTAATATGTTAGGTTAGGCTTTTTACAAGAACAGAAATTCATATTTTGTTCATGTGTATATGGCCACTAGCTACTCCAAGAATCCTTCCAAGTGCTTTCCTTTCTCGATGCTTAGTTATAAGTATCTAAGCTCATCCAGGGTAGGAAAATGTATTCCACTACTGGAAACATGACGAGATTAGGGAGTGTCAAGAAAGAGTTTACAGAGCAGATCTGGTTGCTTGCTCCTTGAATGTTTCCAAATGTCTTGGATTTACTTTTGGCCAACTCCTAGGAATGTAGCCCTCAGAGTGATCTTTATATTACTGATGGAATGATTATTTTGTTTGATAACACCTGAGAGAAATAAACCACACTGTAGCAGCTTGTTGGGACTGCTTTGCATAAACATCAAGATTGATGATATGCACCTGGTTCCATTGTTTTGGTCCTGAGTTTTAGTTGTGGTGGCTGATTACTAACAAGATATGCCTACGTGACCAATGTCCTATAAAAGCCTCAGGCCTGGGGTGCAAATAGATTTCCCTTGGCATAGTCATCCTACACTTGTCCCTGTATTTTTATACCAGCGGTAAAATCCACCCTGTGTGGTCTTGGATGAGGAAGGACAGCAGAAGTCTATGTTGACCTCTCTGGACTCTGTCAACACAATTTTTTTCCCTGCTGCTTTTGTTTTATATCTTTTTCTGTTATGATTCTTCTGTGATGAGAATAACCTACTGTTGTATTGTGATTCTTTCTAGTGACTTGTAGAACTTAAGGAGGAGATTGTAGAGCTTCTTACACAGGAAGAAAATTGGTAATTGTTGCCACAAAGAACTAGAACAAAGTCTTAAAGCCAATAACATACCTGGAATGATCACAGAGCAGCAAGGATGCCAGTATCTGGGAGTGAAGGGGTTGAAGGACACACAAGAGGTGAAATAAGGTGAAGAAATAATGGGGAGGTAGATCACATAGGGTTTTGTAGACCACTGTGAGATAAGAAGACGTGGGACATGAGTACATGGGTGGCAATCTAAGTTTTAAAAGGGGTCATCAGGGCTACTGTTTTGAGAAGGGCTACAACAGGTAAGGGCATACGTTGGAAAAGCCATTAGGAGGTTATTGCAATAATCCAAGTAAGAGATGATGGTGACTTGAACTAAATCACAGTAGTGGGGGTGGTAAGAAGTGATTTGACGTAGGATACTTGGAAGATCATTTTGACAGATCAAGTTTAGTGATGACATGTATGAAGGTTCACCAGATATAAGGCACCATATATAGGTAAATTATTATTATTCAAATATTGTTTTGACCAGGATGACGGCCCGAGAAAATGAGGCATAAGAAATCTCCCATTGCCAATGTTGCAGAGGGGGTTTCTTCAAGCTTTTTATGAAGCTAAACACAGACCACTTTTGTTGGAAATCCCAAGAAGTATGATTTGACAGTGTTGTGACTTCAGATAGTTTGTTTCTGGTCAGGCCTAACTCACCATGCCAGGCACAGCAGCCTGGAGTAAAATTTGTTCATCTCTCCATTTGCAAAGGGGACATGGTATAATTTAAAAAGTTTCCCTAAGGCTGTGTCTGCAGACTGGCATAGGCTTTGTTCTACCTTTACTCACCAGCAGGCACATAACCAGTGTGGTCTCAGGTGTGGCTTTTTTGTATCACTTTGATCATTAAAAACACATGCTAGTGCACCCTGGATCAGGCACTAGTGGTGACTAGGCCTTTGATCATGTTAAGGCCAAAGATTTGGGTTTGCAACCTAGGACTGGGGGAAAACCAAAGAATGAGCAGCTAAAATAAAGATGCTTCTTCCTCCTTTCTCTTCATTCTTTTCTTCCTTCCTTCCTCTTAAAACACATATACACACACAAACACAATACACACACACGCACCGCACACTAATGTCACAGATATTCTAAAGCCAGTTTCTGAATTGAGGTCATCAGTAAGGATTTTGCCAGTATTTCACTTTCTGGTAGCCTTTTACTTCTGTTATGTGATAGATACATTCTATCTCCCCAATTCCCCTAATCACCCCCACTTCTGCCAAACACACATGCGCACACATGCGCACACACATGCACATGCACACACAGCAATATTTGAGAAAATGCAATTCCCTTTTGTGCCTCTAGATTATGCTGATAACTCAGATTCAAAGGAGAAATTTGAGCTGAATTATTTCTATTGCTTCTGGTCTAAAAATATCACTTCCTCTTTGCCTAATATGTTCAGGAAATATGTGGCTTTATTTCTATAACAGATGCAAAAGCAACTCAGGTAAAGCAGTAAACCCCAGGTGTGAATACATTTTGATGTACTCAGAATCACCACAATTAGAAAGCTAACCCGCAATAGAAGACCTAGATCTAATTATACCAGGAAGAGTCAGGAAACTGCTTTAACAAAGAGAATTTGTGATATTATCCCTGTTGACAATTGGATTAGGGGTTGTTCCCAGCTCTGTGGTTTACAGGATGCTTTTCTACAAATCATTAGCAAAAAATGTCAAACAAAATCTTTTGTTCTTCACCTTCAAATAAAGCCATGGATTCTTTAGGGGATCTGAGTGCAGTGTAGCAAAGCGAGCAAATGTATTTAGAAAGTTGCCTGGCCAACAAGTTGCTTTGCCATCTGACCCATGAGACAGTAAGTGACTGTAGCTGGATAAGACAGATTGCATAATGATATGCGACTTGGGTTGTTTCAAAGGGAGAGAGTAAATTTTTCTGAAATGTCATTTACCATGCTTAGGAAGCTTTCCATTTTGAACCATCTGAATGAATATTTTTTGTTTGAAGGATGATAGCACTACCCAGGCCTTTATGTAGTAAAGGGGTTCTTTAGCAGGAAAGAAGCTTCTGAATTCTATTACCTGTCAAAGGGAAAGGGTGGAGTGGAGGGGGAAGAGGAGAAGAGAGTGAAATTAGGCCGGAGGGCGGGGGGAATCAAACTAATTTTCACTCCCTTATTTAGAACTGTAGTATCAAAATGGACCAGACTTGGATTCCAGCCATAGTTCTGTTGCTGACAAGTTGCATGACTTCAGAAAAGTCACTGAACTTTATCAGGAACTTAGTTTCCTCAGCTATAAAAAAGGGGACATCTTAGTTGGATTTGATACATTCAACAAATATTTATTGAGTGGCTGCTATATGCCAGACAGTTATAGGTGGGATACATCAGTGAACAAAACAGGCAAAGATCCCTGTCCTCATGAAATTTTGATTCTAGTTATTCTATTCTAGTTAGGTGTGGCAGGGACAACAAAATACAATAAACAGAATGAGTAAGAAGGTGTTCATATTATATAAGACAATAACATAAGGACTGTGGGAAAGAGAAAAAGGAGTCAGGTGAGGGTTTTCCGGAGTGCTAGCAGAGTTGAAGAATTGAGGGTTATTATTTTAGGTAGTCTCTAATATGCTTACTAGTTCTGAAAATATGTGATTCTATGGTGTTTGTTCATTTAATATTCATGATAATAGCATCTTTATATCAGATTATTTATTTGCAATGAATCTTTAAAATCTATCATTTCTACAAAGATTTTTTTGGTATTCAATCTCTTTGATGCAACTTACACTGTCCTCAGGATCTAAGGCCTTGCACACTTTCTTTTCTCTGCATGATTTCATGAAAATGTATCTACTTTCCTCTTTTCTATTTTCCTGGTCTGTCTGTTTCTGTCTCTGTTTGGTACTTTTCCAGTCTAGTTTCATATTCACAATACTGTGGACCACAACAGACAAGAGACCACGAACAGAGTATTTGTTCCATTCATATTTATTATTTAATGATGAACTGCAGGCCTTCAAAATTCAGAGTATTCAGTAGTACAACTATATACCAGTTGATTGTCAGACTAGTGGTCAAGTTCTTCTCGGGATTTAATTCTCTAAATTAATATTCAGCTGCATCTTTCTACTTCCTTTTCTGCTTTTAAGGGCTCATGTCATTACATTAGGATCACCCAGATAATCCAGGACAATCTTTTTCCATGAAATGGAACATATTCACAGGTGTGACAGCAGAGCATGAATGTTATGGGGGCCAAAATTTGGGTTATCACTTAAGAATACACCGGGAACTATGGGTTGGCTCATTTACCAGTCATTCTAGTCCTCTTTGGAGTGTATTTCTCCATATGTAGAGGCTGGATCCTCTATGCAGCTGAGGTTCTGGATATGATTTAGATTCTACCAATCACATGTGCTTACACAAGACTCAAGCTTGGAAGTGAGATTCTATTTTGGTTGATGGGAACTGGAGCAATGCTGGCATGATTTGGAACCAGTAGTTTTAGTAGCTTCTTCTTAATTCAGCTGTCACATGAACCAATCAACACAACAGACTTTCTTTGATTGATTTTCACATACCGATCCCACAAGAATCTACTCTATTTACATGGATTTGGCAATTTGCAAAATTTACTTTATTCAGTGAAGAATGATCTATTCTCATTTTGATAACTAAGGAAATAGATGATCAGATGTTAAAAAGACTTATTCATAGTCACATGGTTATTATATTTGAGATTCAGCTTCAGAGTTCTCCCCGTTGTGTGACTATAGCCTGCAGGCTTATGCATTTATTTATTTATTTGGTTCATTATAGAAGATTAGAATCATTTCCCCTGAAATTCATAATTTACTAAGTATATTGTGATTTTGACCTTGAATTTATACTCAGATGTTTTCAAAGAGCTTTCACATACACAGTTTTATTTGATGTCAGGAGATGTGACTGGAGACTCGTAGGGGATATGGTAGACAGTAGGAGGGACATGAGACTGTCATCATTGAAGTGTTCATTGATAGCCAGCATTGATACTTGCAATATTTTGTTGAAATTGGTGCTGGGAATACCTTCACCCTTCTACTTCCTGACCAGATGGAGAGACCAGCCAGAAGTAATGTCATTTCAGGAAGATGGTTCCAGAAACACACAGGTTCTATACACAGCTGCACCTGTGACCCCTGGAGAGAAGTGAGGTGCTCTGGCAGGTTAAGCAGAAGAGACAGTAAACTGGGCTGTCTCATATATACAGTGACAGATGCTTGAGCTCATGTGTTGTAAGAGAGAATCTCTGGTGCTGGAAGAGGAAAAGTCAGATTTTAACAATTTCCTTGAAAATACAAAGGATGTTACAACGTTGTCATATAAAAGTTGCTGCCTTGTGAAGCTAAGAATTGCTTTTTAGGAAAGGGAAACAGGAGTGGGAAAAGAGATTTGAGTATACTCCTGGACAAGGTAAAAGGTAAAAGCAGTCTCAGGAAGGGGCCACAGGACTGTTGGATGTTGACCTGGAGCCAGAGCATGGGAGTGGTATGGAGGATTCCTAGGGAGTGAAGGCTGACACCATGCCTTGGAGTCTGTATCATATGCTTAGACCTAGGGTAGGAGATTGTAGAAGCAGATCCTCTGTCTTTCTCATTCATTACTATAGTCATAGTAATTAGAAAAGTAACTGCTTGCTATATTGAGTCACTTAAAACATATTTGCAGATTTACTACTGAATATAATTACTGGAGCTTGACTATGTAAAGGAGAGGTCAGCAAACTGCAGCTCAGGGGACTGCTTTGATTTTTCAAATCAAATTTTATTGGCATACAGCCATGTTCGTTATTTTCTGTGTTGTCTGCGGCAGCTTTCTCACTACAGTGTCAGAGCTGTGTAGTCATGACAGAAACCATATGGCCTACAATGCTAAAAATATTTACTATGTGATTCTTTATAGGAAGTTTTCCAACCCCTGGTACACAGCACCATTTAAAGAAAGTTATCTTGGTACAGTTATCTGGTGTTACCTGATGGAGCAGAGGTTGAGTCAATCGCCTCCAAAGGAGCAGGCCACATACCTCTGGGTTCAAGTCCTGGGTCTGGGGTGGGAGTGGGGTCAGGGAGACAACCAGTGTGATCAACTAAATTTAAAAATGGACTAGAATGCTTCTTCCTCCTCTTTCTGCCTGCCTTCCTGCCTACTTGCCTTCATTCCTGTCTTCATCTAATAGCAGATGAGAAAAAAACTCCTTTATTTGATTCCACATCACCCTTCAGGTACCAAGACATTCCTTTTCTTCCATTTGTAGAAAAACACATCACAACAGTTTTCTGTACTATCTTTAATCTCTCTCCTCACATTTTCTTTTAAATCTTTTCCACTCAAACTTCTACCCTCATTGAAAGTGCTCTTATAAAGATTACCAGTGTGAAATCCATGGACAAATTTTCAGTTCTCCTATTATTTGATTTTACAATAGTATATGACAAAGTTGGGCATACTTGAAATATTTTCTTGTTTTGGCTTTCAGGTCACCACACTTCTCTTTCATTGTTTCTCTTCATCAGCCTACTTTGCTGGTTCATCCTTATCCTACTCACCTCTTAATTTTGCACACCCCAAGTTTCACTTCTTGATCTTCTCTTGTCTTAAAATTCCCATGGTGATTTCATCTAGTTTCATAATATTAAATACCATCTATAAAATCATGACTCAAATATTCATCTACAATCTGGACCTATCTTCTGACCCATATATCACATTTCTACTCGGACATCTTCAATAGAAACTGTCAAAGCAGAAAACCTGATAATCCCTCCTCAGATCTGCTCTACTTATAATCTCTATCTCTGTAATGGAAACTCCACTTTTTTAGCTGGTCAAGCCAAAACCTGTTGAATCATCCTGTACTCTTGCTTATATTCCACATATTATACATAAGAAAATTCTGTTGACTATGCTTTAAATTATATATCTACCTATCTATATATATATACATGCACTTCTTGCTGCCTTTTACTAAAGTAGTCCAATCCCATCTCTCAGCTGAATTGATGAAATAGCCTTGACTTATCTTCATGCTTTTCCCTTCATACATTCTCAACATAACAGTATGATCCTATTAATTTAAATGATAAAGTCCTCTAAATTAAATTTGATTATTTTCTGTTTAATTTAAATAGCCTTTCTGCTTAAATTTGTTCAATGTTTTTCATGTTATTGAGAAAAAGAAGCCAAAATTCTTATAATGGCCTACATGGACCTATGTGATCTGGCCACTTAATTTCTCTGTCCTTCATTGCCACCACTTTGGCAGTCATGAGCATGCATTTATGAGTTCTCCTGAACTCCAGAAAGTATCTTTAGCTGCTGTGCTCAGAAATCCATGGCTAAGTTTATGCCAAGGCCATCCTTATCATGACTGCTGTCAGGCATTGGCTAAGCAAGGCTAGGTTATAGGCAAGTTAATTTCTAAAAGATAGAGGCTTCCTGTGATGGAAGACTTGACCTAAGGGTTTCTTATTAACTTGATCAGGACTTCCCTAGTGTTGCCTTCTGAGAATACCTAACCCTCCACCTTTCCTTCTGTCCTTCATAAGGACCAGACCTGCATCATGGTGGTAGACTTTCTACCTATTCAATTTATTCTCTTATTTCCGTCACAATTGTTTCCTCTGTCAAATAAGCTGTTAGCACATTTCAAAACTATGTAAAATTTTAACATATATTTTTCATTTTCATTAAGCCTTTGACTTAATTTGACATTTGTCAATAATTTCTAGTAGGTGTATTACAGAGTTTATTTTTCACACTGAAGTTCAGTGACTATATTGAGTCAACAATATGAATATTTCTTATTAGGAAGAAAACCCAGACAAAAGTCCCCCCTGCAAAAAAAGCCAAGACACTACCATTTGGATAAGTGACTCTATTTTATGAGTCTGAACTATGAAACTTCATTTTATATATAACTTCAATTTATCACTGTAAGGTTGAAGAATTACTTTATTTATAATTGCAAATGAAGTGTCAGTATTGAAATTGTTGTCAATTTTTATTCAGTATTCAAGATAATAGTAAATAAGATTCTTATGAACTTTTCAGAGCTATTTGATAAAGACAGCCAATGAGAAATGGAAATTTTACCAAATGATATCATTTTTTAAAGTTTGTCTTTTCTATTAAATGATGAAGATTTAGACTGAGAATCTTTTCATTGACTTTATTCAAAGTAAACCATTTATAAGGAAAGATTCTAAGGAATTGTTACATATTATTGATGAGTCATTTTCAAAACAAATTTTTTTACTACTCTTTATTCTAGTTTCTGGATGAATTTAATAGAAAAGTATCCTGGATTGGTAAAGCAAGCTGTTAAAAACAAATGAATTGAACTGTTATCTTTGTGAATTAAGGTTTTCTTGAATATCTAAAATTCAAAACTAAATGTATTGGATGCTCTGTCAGATTTTATTAACATTTATAATATTAATTTCGTATTTTGATATTTATTGAACTGGCTATATTTTTATATATAATCTTAAAATAAGATAAATTAATTTATCTAGTAAAATCTGATGCTGTTTTCCTTCATAATTTTTATACTTGCTGTCATAGAAAGAATGCTTTCATCTAAGTATTATGTAACTATTCACCCATATTTCCTTTTAGTACTTTTATGATATCATTTTTTACATTTGTATTAGGTAGCTATTGATTTTTTATTTTGAGATTGACATCTTGAATTCACTTGTCCATGAGTAACCATTATGTAAAATTTGTATCTAGAATGTAGTACTGAAAATAAAAATACTATGTTGTGCTAGATGGTGAAACTGTGGGATGTTTAAAGAATGAGCACATTTTCCTAAGCAGGAAAGGACAGAAATGTATTGGTCAAGTCCCAGTTCAATCCTTTTCTAGCTGGGTATTCTTTGGCACGTCTCTCAAATTCCTCATCCAGATATATGATGGCATTTGACCAAACGATCTCTAAAGTCTCTGGAAGCTCCAACATTCTCAGATTGTACATTGTGACTGGGCATTTCTTGTTAATAATTTTTCAGTTCATATCAAAACAGAAAACTCTTTTGTAGTCCTAGTAGATGGATTTTAAAGAATGTCTTTTGAAGTTTTTAACAAGAAAGTGATGATATCCGATTTTGCTTCCAACTGTGTCACCGTAAAGACATTGGAAATAGTAACTACAGAGACCTAATTGGTCATTTGACCTGCTGAAGGAATATTAACCATGTTGTAGAATCCACATCTTGTTACAATTTACATAATGTGCTCTGGAGAAAAAAGTCTGGACAGGCATGGGCGCTAAAGTACATTCACTGCTAACCTCTCTTACCTCTTCTCTTCTCAGCAATGATTCACAGCCTAGACAGGAAATGTTCATTCTATTTGCTCAAAGTACATAACTTTCCAATTCCCCTGCTTCTCAGTGTAACTGGTCACTGCTCACTCTGTCTAGTCACTTCTTCAGTTAAAATGTACCAAAGGGAAGTTGTCAAAAGCACTACAATACCCTTACCGTAATTGGATTTTCTGCTCTGAGTTGGGAACATAAGTGACGTATTAAATGGAACATGCCAAAATGCTAAGGCAGCATGAGGGACACCATCTGTCACAATATTTTTCTAGTTAATTTTAAGTGAGCAAAAGATTAAACATATGTTTTCTTAGTTCTTGCATCTTCACAAAGGAAATATATTAAAGTAGGAACTGGTGTTTGCCATTTCCTTATCTGTCTCCCAAAGATACCCGCATTTAAATGAGGTTATGAATCATCTAGGAGAGGAAAGGTGGTTTGGAGGGGGAAGGCGTTGGACAAGTGGTAGAATTCTTTGCTGATTG
Organism: Solenodon paradoxus; assembly: GCA_004363575.1. Classification (NCBI taxonomy): domain Eukaryota; kingdom Metazoa; phylum Chordata; class Mammalia; order Eulipotyphla; family Solenodontidae; genus Solenodon; species Solenodon paradoxus. The sequence continues at coordinate 98,443 of RJWH01001826.1, forward strand.
TTTTACTTTCTTATTACTGCTGTAACAATTTACCACAGACTTAGTGACTTAAACCTACGTATATAGTATAGTTCTGTAGGTTAGAAATCTGAAATGGGTCTTGCTAGGATACAATTAAGGTGTCTTCAGAGCTGTATCTTTTCTTGAAACTCAAGGGAATAATCATTGTTCTGGCCTTTTTCCTCTTGTAGGGTTTGTCCTCATTGTTTGGACATGACCTTTTCATCCATCTTCAAAACCAGCTATGTTATATCTTTCTGACAGAAAAAAAACATTGTTTAAATACATACTGGTTGACAAGTATAGAAGTAGAGCCAGAATAAAATTTCTTAGATGAAAATGAGCTAGAGTGGTAAGCCTTTGTATTTATTAGGCTCAGCACAACTTATATCTCACAGACCCATTTTGACAGTAGATAACCAGTTCAGCATTCATATTTTTTTGTGATATACTTGGCATATATCATTGTGTAGGTTAAAAGTATACAACAATTTGTTTTGGTTTGTTACATTTATATATTATTGCAATATGATCACCATCACTAGTGTTAGCTATTTCGTCACAAAAGTATCATTTTGTGGTGAAATTATTTAAGATCTAGTCTCTTAGCAACTTTAAAACCTGTAATAACAGTATTGTTAGCTATAATCAGTGTGGTACATAAATCTCTATGTCTTGTTCATCTTCCTACTGCAAGTTTGTAGCTATGATCAATATATCTACAATTATCCCACTCTCCTGTCCCTAGTAATTGGCATTCTACTCTCTGCTTCTATGAGTTTGGCTTTTTATCTTCATTGTTTTTTCCTTGTAATAGCAAGGTACTGTAAAATAAAACAATACAAAATTGTACAAAATTGCAGAAAACCACACAAATCAAGTATGTGATAAAGAAATCTAATTTCGGCAATCACTCCAAAAGCCGCTTTACTGTGAACCCATCTTAGTTTTAAGCTCTGGATCCCCACACATAATAAGTATTGTTCAAAATAAAAATGTATTTTTGTTTTATTTAGCTCATTGATGTATTTGGTTTCTCTATATACATCATGAGAGTGAACTCATCCTGCTATTTGCAGTAACATGGTTGGACCTAGAAGTTATTGTGCTTAATGAGATGAGTCAGAAAGACAAATACTGTGAGTTTGGCTTTTTTGGATAGCATATATAATTGTTATCATACAATCTTTCTCTTTTTTCCCCTCTGTCTGACACTTAGGCATGTTTGGCTATTGTGAATACTACCACAAACAACATGGAAGTGCAAATATCTTTTAGATGTTCTATATTTCCTTTGGACATATACCAGAAATAGGATTACTGAATCATATGGTAGTGCTATTTTTAATTTTTTGACAAACTTCCATAGTGTTTTCTGCAGTGACTGAACTAACTTACATTCCTACCAACACAAGGATTTCCTTTTCTCTACATAGTTTCTAACCCTTGTCAGCTTTTGTCTTCTTGATGCTAACCATTCTTACAGGTGTGCAGTGATATCCCATTAGCATTCATTTAAAAATAATATTTCCCTCCCAACTTGTTTACCTTCATAATATTTATAGTTACTGTTGTGTTAGGTCAATCATGTACTTTTTTAAAGGAAAGGTGAAGATAGGAGTGGAGGCATTTTATTTTATTTTAATTCCATTTTAGTTGTTCACACTGATTGTTTTCCCCAGACACAGGACTTGAACCCAGGGGTATATGACTTGTGTCCTTTAGAGTTGATTGACCTAACTGTTGCTGCAGCAAGGCACACCCAAACATGTAATTTTTTGATTTGGGTGAAAAATCTTTTTTTATTACAAAAGTAACACATCTTTATCATGTATATTTTTAAAAATGTATACTGACAAAAGGAAAAAGATAAAAAAAGTCATCTTCAGTCCCACTGCTTACAGAAAATTGCTGGTAACATTTTCGCATACACTTTTCCAGCATATTTTCTATACAAATGCACAGAAAATAGAATCACATATGTTCTGTTGTGAAACCTATTTAAACTTCTTCAAGCTTGTTTAAAACTTGCCACTTATTCCATATCATTATATTTTCTTCTGCATTATGAGTTTATGACTGGAAAGTATTCTCTTACATGAATATGATGAAATTGAACTGTTTCCCAGGATATTTAATTGTCTTTATTTTTTCTTTATTATAACAATCCCATGCTGTACCATTATATGATTATTTTTATAATAATAAACTAAAAGAAGAGTTATAAGGTGAAAGATTATATATATTTTAAGAATTTTAATTCATTCTAGCAATTTTACCTATTACAGTATAAGAACAATTTTATGTTTTTCCTTAATGTCTGATAATATCAGTTAACTACCCTACATACAAGTTCCCTTCCTCATTCTGCTCCTATGAATATGACCCCCTCGCCAAGCAACACTCCTTATCATAGGGACCGAATGTAGTTCCTCTGATCCCTGAGCGTGGGTTTCAGTACATTATCACTCTTTGGAATTCTTCAAAGCAGGCAATCAAATCCTCCCATGGCAACCAGGGACACCCACCCTCTTGATAGTACAAATGCTGCCTCCCATAGCCACTATATGTTCACTCTGTTACCAAGTACAACTTCTATGTGGTCTTGATTGACATTCAGTGCCCTCTTCTCCTTGGCTACAAGTAACTAATAAAATGCTGTTGATCTCATTTTTCTGGTGTTAAGTGCCATGTGTATAACCCTAGGTTGGTGAGTCTTCTCTCGTCAATGAGGTGAAAAGGAGATGAAACATCTTCTCTTCTAAAAAATGAATTTATTTTAGGTTGATTGTTCTGAAGAATGAGGTGGTTATGAGTTCTATACAAATCTCATGAAAGAATTTCTTTTCCAAAAAGGTATTCAAATTTAATAAAGGAAAAAGTATTTGCAATGGTATGATAATATACATAGAAAATGTCAATGGCTTCAGTAAATCTAGTAGAAATGATAAGTAAATATAGTAAAGCATCAAGCTACAAAATTAATATACAAAAATTTATTTCTATGTGAAAATGAAAAGCTAGAAGAACAAGAAATCAATTCTATTCACAATAACATCCAAAATAATACTTTGGAATATATTTTACCAAAGACATGGAAAGATTTTTGTGCTCAGAGATGGGGAGAATTAACATTGTTGAAATGGTTATATTATGTACAGGAATATATTCAGTAAAATCCAATCAAAATTCCAATGTCGTTTTTCACAGAAGTAAAAATAAGTTATGAAATTTCTTTGGAAATATAAAAGACCCCAAACAGCAAAAACAGTCCTGAGAAAGAACAAAATTGGAAGTGTCACATTTCCTGATTTCAAGCTTTACAAAAAAGCAACAGTACTCAAATCAGCAATCAGCATGTTATTGAAATAAAAACAGATACATATATAAATGGAACAGAATTGAGAGCCCAGAAATAAATAAATAAATATATACACACATATACATTTCCATATACAAACAGCTAATTTATGACAAAGAAGACAAGGACATGCAATGGGGTTATGGCAGTCTCTTCAATAAATGGTGTTGGGAAATCTGGACAACTACTTGGAAAAGGATGAAATGAGCACTGTCTAATGTCATATATAAAAATTAATTCTAAATTGATTAACGACTTGTATGTATGACATAAAACCACAAAATATACAGAAGAAAACAATTAATACACTCCTTGACATTAGCCTAAAAGATATATGTTGGGGCCCTAATCCAACAGTAAGGGAAACAAAAGCAAAAATAAATGAGACTGTCTCACACTAAAAAGCTTCTGCACAGCAAAAGAAACTATCATCAAAACAAATAGGTTTCTTCAGAATGGAAGATGATATTTACAAATCATACATCTGACAAGGCATCAATATCAAAATACATAAAGAAATGACAAAACCAACAACAACAAAATAGTATAATTAAGAAATGAGCAGAGGATCTAAGTGTATTTAAGAATAAATACTTCTTCAAAGAACACATAGGACAAATGTGAATTAAACTCACAATGAGTTATCACCTCACACCTGTGAGAATTGTTATTATACAAAAGATTAGAAACAGTGAGTGTTTGTGAGAATGTGGAGAGTAAGGAACTCTTGTACACTGTTGGTGACAGTGTAAGTTGATGCTGCCATTATGAATGGCTGTATAGAGATTTTTCAAAAAATTAAAAATAGAGATTTCATATAATCCAGTTAACCCACTTCTGGGTATTTACTTGAAGAAAACAAATACGCTAAATCAAAGAGGTATTTGCACCCTCATATTCATTATAGCATTTTTTGCAATAGTCAAGAGCTGGAAATAACCTAAGTGCCCATCACATGTGGTTTATATTCACAATAGAAAATGGCTCAGCTCTAAATAAAAATGAAACCCTGCTATGTGCAACAACACTGATGGACCTAGAGGGTATTATGTTTAGTGGTATAAGTCAGATGGAAAATGGCAAACATCATACTGTTTTGGTACATAAAGTAACAAAATAAAGAATTGGACTATTGATGGACTTAATGTATAGATGCTGATTTATGATGATGTACACCTTAAACCCATAAAATGTTATAATGGAAAAGTTTTTTAATAAAATTAAAAAAAAAACCTTCCAGACTGTAAGATGAAATCAGAAGTTACCAGAAGGAAGTTGGGGGAGGAAGGGTGGGTGAATTGGGTAAAAGGAGTCAATAATGTAGTGGATAATAGAATTGAAATTTTATGGTGGTAAACAATATAGTATATACAGATGTTTATAATGTTGTATACCCAAAGCTTATATAATGATATAAAGCAATGTTAACCTCAATCAAAAATTGAAAAGAATGTCATTTCCAGGAAATGATCTAGTGATCACACACACATTTTGCATTCAAGGGAATTCTCTGAAGCATACAGAATGATTGTCCTCTTAAGTTCATGAATTTTTGCCATGATATAAAAACTTGAGTATAATATTTTCCTTGATTTTAAAAAATGAGTCAATTTAATTCCCTTTACATATGAAATGGCTTTATAGCTGCTTACATTTCAAGATATTTTTCAGCAATGTTACAGCAAATATTACTGTTTAGATGAACTAAATATTAGATGTGTGGGAATAATATTAGGTATGTTGGAAGAGCAGAGGCCTTGAAGCTCTGGTTGTTCAATCAAAAGAGTATTGTCTTGTTTGTTTTGGTTTTGAAAACAGCACAGGAAGGAAGTTACAAGGCTACAAAAGTATTTCTCTTTTGGGCGTCTACTTCATGTCAAGCCTGTGTCAAGCATTTTGTAAGCATGAGTCTATTTAATCTTGTAGGGTGAATGTATATTGCCTACTACATCGCAGGTATTTCATTAATTGAGAGACCTGGACTTGATTTTTGTGTTTTCTACAACATGATCTTAAGCAACCTCCCTCAGTCCTTCATGTAAAATTAAAATGACAACAATAAGTATTAAAAGTGCTAATATATGTTAAGTACTTGATTTAGTATCCAGTATTACTGGGCCTCGGAAAGGTGGCACTGATCACCTCTCTTACAAGTTTGGAAACAAGTCCAGAGAGGTAACTTGCTTGATGTCACATAGCTTATTTAACTTAACAAGGTCATAGATTTTCTAGCAGGGACTGAATCAAGAGACATATTGTTCACAGATTATAATTAGATTAATTTTTATAATTTGTACAATTTTCTGCAATTTCTATTAACATACCAACATCCATCAACCAAATGAAAGTTTGGGGCTGGGGACTAGAGGCATAATAGTTGACAAGAAACAGAAGAACAGCCATTAACTGTAACATCTTGAGAATACCCAAGGAGCACAGGCTCAAAGGGAAACCATTTAGAAAATCTGAATTGACAACTTTGTCTCTGAGCTTCTGCCAAGGTGTTGTTCCATAGGAGGACCCTCTGCAGTGATAAAGCTACACCTCCGAGGTGTCTGCTGTATTTCAGATACTGAGATTTTGCATACATTTTCTCATTTGAGTTCTGAACCTAAAGAAGTAACTTATTTCCATTTTGCATATAGTGAATGTAAAGCTCTGAGAGGTTAAAGCATTTGTTCAACATCACCAACTGCAAAGTAGCAAAGGCCAGAATGTAATCCAGGACTGGCAGACAGCTCATATCTAAATTTTCTAAGTAGGATTATTATAATTATATCATCATCATCATCATCATCATCATAACTACTACCATTGCCATGCATTGTTTACTGCATGACAGGCTCTGTGTTAGCATTCTACATGAGACATTTAATTGAATCCTCAAGGGAATCAGAACACATAGGTGCCAACATAAGAAAAAGTCAGTAGGTTTAAAGAAGCCAAGTAAATTGTTTAGCCAGGGTCACACAGTATATTAGAAACTCACAGATTATTCCAAGCATAAGTATGAATGAAAACAATAATTTGATTTTGAATAGAAAGCTTTTTATTTGAAATTATGATAAAAATGGATTTCTCTAGTAGAAATGATTTTATTTAGAATGCAATATTCACCCATTAAAGTAGATGCTTGTGATAAATGAAGCTAAGGACAATTTGCCATCTTATCTACTTTTGATAGAAAATACTATAGGAATTATGGACTATAAATATATTTTGGTTACTTTTTTATCTTTTTATTATGAAATATGAAACATACATCCAGATTCACAAATAATTGTTAAGCATCCCTGTAACCAACAGTTAAGTAAATAAAAAGAACATTTATGGCACCTAGATGCTCCTGATTATGCACTCCATATATATGCATATATGTACTCACTCTCTATTAGGACTTCTTTGTGAAGTGCCCATTCATGTATTTTGCCTATATTTTTCTTACTTATTTGAATCTCTTTATATTCTAGATAGGAATCCTTTACTGATAATGTATGCTGAAAATAACATCACATTCTATAGCTTGTTTATTGTATCTTTTTAATGATTTGATGTTTTTCATTTTAAGGTACTTTTATGGAAAATTACTATGTAACTTTGATACAAGTTAAAATAGAAGGAATTTATCAATCATTTATTTATGCATAATGCCTTTTGTATCTCTATAAAATATTTACGTATGTGTTGTTCTAATAATTATTGTGAAAAACTGTAATTTTACCTTTTCACATTAAGTCTATCACCCACCTGGAGTTGATTATACATGGGTAAGTTAGAGGTTTATTTCACTTTTTTTCATACATATGCTCAGTTGTCTCCATACCATTTACTATACTTTCCCCACCTTTTGTGTAAATCAGTTTTATAATGAATATGTTTTATTCATTATGTAAATATATATTTAATTTTACATATTATATATAATTCAGATTATATATATAATTCATATTGTTATGTTATTGTGTAGCATTCTGTTGCATAGATGTACCACAATCTGGTTGTCTAGTCTCTCACTGAAGGACATTTGAGTGGTTCTGGTCTTTGAAGATTATGAATAATGTTGCTATAAAATTTTCTGTACAGTGTTTGCATTTATTAATTTCCATTTCTCAGGAATGGGATTGCTGAACTGCTCAATTGAAAAATGTGCATATTTAACTCCCTAACATTTTTTCCAAAATAGTTGTACCATTTTGCATTTGCACTAGCAATATAGCAAAGATTCAGCTGTTTTACATCCCCATCAGCGTTTAGTATATTATTATTATTATTATTAATTAGTCATTATAATATCTTTGTAATGGTTACTCATTGAACTTTTATCTTGCATTTCCTTAGAGATGAATGATGTTGAACTTCTTTTCATGTGTTTATTTGCCATCTGTATATCTTTTTTGTTAAAGACTTTGTTAAATCTTTTCTCATTTTCAATTGATTTTTTTTTGTTTTCATGTAGTTGAGTTTCAGAAATTTTAATATGTATCTTTCATGGCACTCTCTTGGCAGATATGTAATTTGAAAATATTTTCCTAGTGTGTGGTTTGTCTTTTCATCCTTTTAGATATATCTTTTGTAGGGGAAAAGTTTTATGTTAAAATCTGAAGTTCTAGCACCCTGCTGGAGTAGGAGTTGGGCATAGTCCTTACATATCCCAAGGTCCCAGTTTCGGTTCCTGGGACTGTCAGAGACAAGCAAAATGCACAACTAAATAAAATAAAGTGTTTCTTCCTCCTTTTCCTGTGGGCCTCTACTTGCCTTCATTCCTGCTGTACATAAAAAAAATTTTTTAAGTTAAATTTATCAATGTTTTCTTCTGTGCATCCTGTTTTTATTATCATATCTAAAAACCCTTTGCTAACCCAAGGTCACAAATATTTCAGGAATTTTCCCTCTCCATATTTTAGTCTGTAATACATTTTGACTTGTTTTGTTTAAGGTATGAGATTATGGAGGATCTTTTTTTTTTATATGGCCATCCAATAATTCCTGCCATATTTATTGAAAAGACTTTTCGTTCAACATTGAGTTGGGTCTATTTATACATGCTATGTTTTGATATTTCTTTTACTATTTTCCTTTAATATATTTTGCATCCCAAGATGCAAATATATCTTTTGTATATTTTAGTGGATGTTATAGGAATTACAATATACTTACCTAATTTTCAGTCTACTTAAGAGTTAATATCTTATATCTTCAAGGTAAATGTAAAAGCTTTGTAACCATATAGGTCCCTTTGACTTCCCCACTTAGTGTTTTTATGTTTATTACTTTTATATACATTGAAAACTAGGCAAAGTCATTTTTGCTTTTAATAGTTACACATTTAAAATAATTTAACAGGAGAAAGAATATGTTTGTGTGGATATGTATAATTTTTGTGGCTCTTAGTTCCTGGGTTTTCCAGTTGGTAGTGGTAAGCTTAATGTATCATTTATAGACATTGAGTTACCGTGATGCATACCTTAAACCTACATGGTATGATACAGTGTTTCTTCAATAAAACTTGAAAGCATAAATAAGAACAAAAATTAAATTATAATTTCTTATACATGAAATACACTTAATTATTTAATATTGGTATTTTACCAATGAAAATTGCTAAACTGTCTTATTAATGCTAATGGTTTATAGGTAGATTTTTCTGTTTTTTTTTTAATTTGGAACTATCTTATTCTGTAACTAAAGAGCTATATTTATCCCTTTCTTATTTCTAAACTTTTTGTAATTTTTTCTTATCTTATTATTTTGACTAGGACAATGTTTAATCTTAGTAGTGGTAGTAGATATTCCTGTTTTGTTCCAATTTTAGATTTTAGAAGGAAAGATTATGATGTTTCACGATTACTGTTATACATCTTTTGCAGACACCTGTCATCAGAATAGGAAAGTTATCTTTTATTTGTGATTTGCTAAGAACTTTTTATTTTTTAAATGACTGATTTATTGTGTTTTTTCTACATCTATAAACATACATTTTGGTTTTCCTCCTCTAACCTATTAATGTAGTGAATTTTATTTTTTGATTTTTAAATGTGAAACCAACCAAATTACTGATATGTACCTGACTTGATCAAATATAAAATAATTTATTTTTCATTTGGTTTCCTCATATTTTGTTTAGTACTTTATATCTGTACCCGTTAATACTGGTTTATAATTTTTCTTTTTCAAATAATCTTTTTAGGTTTTGATATAAATGTTTTGTTAGCCTCATAAATGAGTTGGGGAGTATACTCACTTTTAAAATTTTATGGAGGAGTTTAGTAAAACTGGAATTTTCTTCCTCAAATGATTGACATAACTCAACAATTGACAATGGAATTGATCTCTTTTTGTCACTGTGTGTGCTTGTGTGCATGTGTGGTAGGTTTAGATCTGTTCATATGTTCAATTTCTTCTTGAGATGATTTTAGGAAATTGAATTTTGTTTATAATGTTGCTAATATATTTCTGTATTCTTATTTGTTTATCATTCTGTCAATAACTGAGAATTATGTGTTAAAATATTCCAGTTCATTTCTAGCTCTGTCTTATTTTCCCAGTAGTTCTGTTAAATTTTGGTTGATGTATTTTCAATTTATTTTATTAGTTATAGACAAATTTGGGATTGTTAAAGCTTCTGATTATTTAAACCTTTTATTAGTAGATAGCAATCCTCTGTAATTATTTCAACTTAAAGTAAAAATATGTTATGACTATAGCTGCACTAGCTTTCTTTTGTTCTTGCATAATAACTTTCCCTATCTTTGTAATTTTCAATCTTTAGACACTATTATGCTTTAGATTTGTTTCTTATAAATGGTCAGTGCTAGTATTTTTAAATTTTATTGCAGTAAATGATGATCCTTTTGTTGCATTGTTGGATTCAGTTTGTTAATATTTTGTTGAGCAAATTTGCACCTATGTTCATTAGAGATATTGGTTTGTAATTTTCTTTCTTGGTGACTGTTGACTTTTGGTATCATTGTGATGTTAGCCTCATAGAAAGTGTTTGGAAGTGTTCCCTATTCGATATTTTGGAAGAGTTTGAGAATAACACATACTAATTCTCTGAAAATTTGGTTAAACTCATTAGTAAAGCCATGTGGTCCTGGGCTTTTATTTTTAGGGCGACTTTTGATTACTTCTTTAATTTCTTTGCTTGTGAAAGTTCTGTTCAGGTTTTTCATTTCTTCCAGGTTCATATGTTTATATACCGTATTTTTCTAAAAATCTGTCCATATCCTCAAGGCTGTCCATTTTGTTGGCCTAGAGCTGTTTGTAGTAGTCCCTTACGATATCTTATATTTCTGTGGCATCTGTTGTAACTTCTCCCCTTCCATTTCTGATTATAGTTATGAAAGTTTTCTATTTTTTTCTTTGTGAGTCTAGCCAATGGATTGTCAATTTTGTTTATTTTTTCAAAGAACCAACTTTTGGTTTCATTCATCTTCTGGATTGTCTTTTTGTTTTCTATTTCATTTATTCCTGTTTGAATTTTGATGATTTCTTTATCTGCTGATTTTTAGCTTTATTTCTTCTTCATTGTCTAGTTGTTTTAAATGTAGGGTTAGACTTTATTTGCAATGCTTTCTTGTTTTTTTAAAGTAAGCCTGAATTGCAATGAACCTTCCTCTTAATACTGCTTTTCCTGCATCACATAGATTCTGGTAGCTCCTCTCTTCATTCTCATTTGTCTCTGGTACTTTTTAGGTTCTTATATGATTTCCTCTTCTACCCAAGAGTCATCCATAAGCATATTGTTTAGTTTCCAATTAAGTTGACATCATCCAACTTTCTTTTCGCGGTTGATTTCTAGTTTTAAGCGATTGTGGTCAGAGAAGATGCTTGGTATGATTTCAATCTTTGTAAATTTGTTGAGGCATGTTTTGTGTTCCAATACATGATCTATCCTTGAGAATGTTCCATGAACACTTGAAAAAAAGTGAAATGTCAGTTGATGGATGAAGTGTTCTGTATATGTCTATAAGACCTGATTGTTCCAAATGGTCATTTAAGATGCTGTTTCTCTGTTAATTTTCTGCTTGGTTGATCTGTCCATTGTTGTAGGAGGGGTATCGGAGCCTTCTACCATTATTGTGCCACTGTCGATGTCTCTTGCCAGTTCTCATAATACTTAATATATTTTGATGCTCCATCACTTGTTGCATATGTGTTAATAAGCATTATGTCCTTTTGTGGAATTGATCACTTAATCATTATATAATGTCCATGTATGCCTTTTGTTATTTTTTTAGTTGGAATCTGTTTTATCTGATATGAGTATGGCTGTTCTTGCTTTTTTTGGTTGTCATTCGACTATAAGATTATCTTCCAACCTTTGACTTACAGACTATGTTTATCTTTTGAAGGAACATGAGTTGTCTGTTTGCAAAGAAGGTTGGGTCATGCTTTTGAATCCATTCAGCCACTCTGTCATTTGGTTAATGAGTTCAATCAATAAACATTTAGGATGGTTATTGACATGTGACTGTTCATTGCCATTTTGTAATTTGTCTTCTCTATGTTTTTGCTGTGCCTTTGGTCTCCTCTTTCTCTTCTTAGGTGGGTTGAACGTAGTTATGTTTTTGTTGGTTTCCCTTTTTGTTTTTTTCTTTGCTTTTCCCCCTGAAAATGTTTTAAGGTTAACCTGGGGTTTACATTAGGAATTCTATGTTTATCTCCTGTTTTTATTTGAAAATGAATTAGTCTTGCACTCAATTTAACCATCTACCTTTTTTATTCTCCTCTCCTGCTCTCCACTTTTTAGATTTTGCTGTCTTGCTGTTTTTAAGTGAGGTTTCTTTACACTTTAAAGAACTTCCTTTAGTATTTTTTGTAGAACTGGTTTTGTGGTGATGAATTCCTTTAACTGTTGCTTATCTGAAAAGCTTCTTAAAATCATTACTTCAGTTCTAAATTATAATTTTGCAGTATATTGTATCCTTAGTTGAAAATCCTTTTCTTTCAGCACTTTGAATATATTATTCTATTCCCTTCTGGCCTGTAGAGTTTCAGTTGAAAAGTCCTCTAGCAATATTATGGGGACTACTTTGTATGTGATTCAGTTTTCTCTAGTTGCTTTTAAGATTCTTTATCTTGTATTTTTTGACATTTTGATGACAACTTGTCTAGGTGTAGGTCTGCTTGGGTTTCTTTTGTTTGGAACTCTTTGTGTTTCCTGGATCTGGAGGCTTGCTTCATTTCTCAGCTCTTATTTCTTCAAATACAGTTTCTGCCCCCCTTTCTCTCTCTTCTCCTTCTATGATGTAAATTTTATTCCTTTTGATGTTATCCCATAGTTCTCAAGTGCTGTCTTCATTTCTTTTCATTCTTTTTTCTCTTTGCTGGTTTACTCGAGTGCACTCCTCTGCCCTATCTTCTACCTCACTGATTCTATTGAAGACTTCCTCCATCCTACTCTTGAGTTCCTCTATTGAGTTCTTCATTTCTTTGACATCTTGCTTCATTTCTTCTGTCTTTTTTTGTTGTTCTCTTTTTCTTCCTCTCTTGTTTTCTTGGTTTTGATGATTATGCTTATCACTGTTGCCCTAAATTCATCCTCAGGGAGGCTGTTGTATTCAGATTTTCCCCTGGGGTTTTAATTAGATCATTGAATTCATATATATTTCTTTTTGTCTTCATTTTGTTTATGTTTCTGCAGGTTATAGTTCCCTGAAGTGATGGCTTTGTATAGGGTATTGACTTGCACCAAATAAGGCTGTATCTTAATTTGAACACTGGAAATTCTTGATTTGTGCATCATCACCACTGATTGGATTTGTTGAAGTTCTTAGGTGGACCCTATGTTGAGGCCTGAGAGTTCAACCTATGGGGTTGGAGTTTGTGAGGGGGATGCATGGCCTTCCCCCAGTTTCCCAGGTCTGAACAGTAACAACTACCTTATCAATGGCCCACAGTCAGTAATCAGGCTGATGTTCCACCTACAGCCAAAGGGTAGCGGTATTGGGTAGTGCTGGAGTTTCCTCCCTTCTGGGAGACTGTCTTCTTCCTTTAAGTCTGAGGGCAGGATATCCAGTATATATAGGTCTTAAGGCTCAGGAGTGAAATTATGGGAGGAGGTGTGGATGGGTGATTCCCTCAGCTGTCTTCTGGTTATGGCATAACTCCTGTAATTTCCCCTCAAGGCTACTCTATGCCAAGACTCTCTCCCCTGGTTCCATGGAACAGTCCCACTGGGTGGGTTCCTTGCTGTTGGAGTGACTCTCTGTGAGGTCCAGTTCTTCCTGATGCTCCACCCACTCTGCTGCAGCCTGAATCCTGAATCCACAGTGTAGCTCTAAATCCCGATGTTTTCACTTACCCTTTCTGGTGGTGAGTGCTGTTGCTGACTCTGTAGATTCTGGACCTGCTTTTCCTCAGTATTTGTGTCTACAAAATATGTGATTCCTAGTTATTCTGTGGGGAGGAGGAGAGACTCACTCCTACTAGGTGCCTATCTTGACTAACTCTCAGCTAGTATTTTATTAATCCAGTCTTATAATTCTCTTTTTTGTAAGAAGAGCATTGGTCTTGGTTATATGTACTGATATATTTAGGTTAAATCCATCATCTTATTTTTAGTTGTTTTTTTCTTATCATTTTTTTATATCGTTTTCCCTCTTTTTATTTCATTTTACTGGGTGTTTTATCTCTTTTCATCTTTATGAAAACTACTTCTAAAATTATATATTCAAGTTTTGAGGTTGAATTTCTCTGAACACCTCAAATGTTGCAAAACTGGGCCGCGGTTCATTGTGATCAGTGCTTTTTTGTTTTAACTTAACTTTGGAAGTAAGGTCTTTTGGTTTCTTAGCCAAAAGGGGGTAAGTCCTGAGTTTTGGTTTTTGTAGATTTAAGCCTGTAAATTCACCTCAATTCCTCAACTTTTCCTTTTTATTAGATACACCATAAGATCGAAGATGGCTTTGAGTTCTTTTCCAGGTTCTATCTGTTCCCAAGATGTTGACCGCTGGCAATTTCCTACTATAGTATTAATACTTAAATAGTTTTTAAAGCATGTTCATAGTATTTTTTACAATATTTTACTTATCCTCAGTGGCAGATGTAGCTAAATTGCTTAGTTTGCCTTTTGTGAAAGCAGAAGTCCTAAATATTCATTGTTCTTAACAATTCTTTAACCCTTATAAACAGCCTCCAAGTAAGTTTAATGACACTCATTTGGAAAATGGGGAATTCATACTAACTTAGATCAGGTAACTTGTATGTGGTGAAGCTGGGCTGGAAACCCTGGTCTATTGGATTATAGACCTAGTGCTCCTGTCACTATACCATTCAGTCTGTTTTGAAATAATTTGAGTCATGTAATAATGGCAGTTCACATGAATTTATTTTTCTATGCAAAAATATCTCCCTCATTGTTTACTGAGACATGAATTATATAGGCATGGCACTTTTGAAAAGTATACTTTAAAACTATTAAAACAATAATGGTAAAAAGTGGTAGCGGTCTGATAAAATGCATCTGTTACGAAGAGCATTTAACCAGTGATAGATTCATATGTGTACGAGAGGGCTATTTACTTACACAGTTAATTTATACTTGGTCACTTTATTTTATTTCATGTGTTGAAAGAAACTCCTGGCCTGAGCCAATTTTATTGAAAAGTGAAAGTAAGTTATAAAAATAAGACGATGATTTTAGACTGTCAAATTTTTACCTTGTCAAACATCCCTGTGGTTGATATTGAGTGACAAACAACTTCTTTATATAAATTCATAATTTTTTATCTTTCTATGTGTTTTTATAGATTTTTATTTATTGTTTTTTTAAAATTGATTTTATAGAAAGAATATTGCATTTTAACATTAGTGTGATTTGAAGTATACGTAATAGCAAATTTACATCTGTATAAAGCACAATAGGTTTACCACTATTTCCTATTTTCCCCTTCACTTTGCAATTAATGCATACATGTATACACAAATACACATATATTTGCACACTTATATATAGTACTTTTAGCAAATGGTTATTTTAATATGGTTTAAGAGATCAAATGACTCTGAAGACAAAATCAGATTTATCAGTGTTAATTATATAGTGAGTCTTTAAGGACTAAGGGTGATAACAAGAGAGGGCAAACTATTTCAAGTAAGAGGTGTTTTCATTAAAAGTAATCTTTATGATTGTGATTTGCTAGTATATATTGCCTATCTTATTTAATTACACACAAATAAATATAATTCCAATAGTATATTTCTGATTTTCAAAAATTCTTTGCAATGGAGGTGCAAATCATGGGCTGTCAGAATGGAAGAGATGAAGAAACAGTCTCAGAGAGTGATGGCCAATCTAGTTTTCTTTGCTGTGTACAAGTAACTTTTTCCTACATAATATGAGAAAGAAAAATCAGATGATATGAGAGAGGGAAATCAGAAAGAAAAGTATATGTGTATTATTATCCCAAATGTGTAAAGAACATGTATACACTCACCTGCACAGAAATAAAAGACTGATAAACATATACAAAAATATTAACCATTTTCTCTGGGTTATGAAATTATCAATCTTTATCTTTTAGAGGTTTTTGAAGATATGATAATACAGCATATATTCATTTTAATAGGAAAATAAGTTTGTTTTTTAAAAAGTCTTGTGTTCCAGTTTGTTCAAACTCACACATATTACAACTAGTGGTAAGGGAATTTCTAACTATCAATGAAACCGTGGAGGAGGGCCTATATGTTTTCTTGGGGAATATTTTTGTTGTATTTAAATGACAGCCCCAAACAGTTTGGAAACTCAATGGTGTGAGGTTTAAATATGAAAATCAAACCAGTTTAGCTAAACTTTTACCATGTTCTAGGCATTGTTTGCCTGCTGCACTGTCCAGTAGAAACATAATGTAAACCATATTTTTAATTTAAAATTTCCTACAAAAATGGTGCTGTCTGAGAGGATGACATGTTAATTAGCTTACCTGTAGTAATAATTTCACTGTGTTTATGTGTATCAGCTTGTTGTACAATTTCATTTATATGTAATTTATATTAAAAATAAAATTAAAATTTCCTAATGACCACATTAAAACAAAAATATACAGTAAATAAATTTTAATAATATGTTTTATTTAACTCTATATCCCAAAATATATCATTTCAATATATAATCAATATAAGATTGTTATTGAAGTCTTTTACCTCCTTTCTGTACTGATTTTTTAAATTCCAGTGTATATTATATACTTTATAGCACATCTCAATTTGAACTAGTCATATTTTAAGTGACTAGTTACTACTATATTGAATAGCATAGCCATAGATTATTGCATTAAAGGATTTTTTTCCAAATTGATTTCTATATTGATTTAAATTGAGTTACATTTACTAACAAATTGAAATAGTTCCTCATATGTTATATTGTCAGGAATAATAATGGATTAGAATTTGTATGTGTTGTCTCTATATTTAGGACATTAACCGTTTTATGCCATATTTGTAGAAAGCATTCTTCCTGTCCTCTGGTTATTTTTCTCAATTTTAACTACTGAATTAAAAAAATTCTATATAATCAAATTATGCATTTTTTGTGAATTCTTTCTTTGATTCTATGCTTAGGAAGTCCTTTCGCGTTCCAAGATATTTGAATATTCACTTACAATTATTATAGTTTGGGGTATTTTTTAAGCTTGCTTCTCTTATAAATCTGGATTTTATTTTGATCAGAGCCTGAAGTAAAGAGTTTTGTTTCCTGATAGCTAATTTTCACAGTACCATTTATTGAAAAATTTGTCTCTTACTCTTTGAGGTAATCCCTTCAGAATATGCTAAGATTATGTGTATAACAGGGTCCATTTCAGACCCTCTGATATTTTCCCTTGATATTTCTTTTACTTTTGTGTTATTATCCAATAATTTAATCATTAGAGGTTAATAATAGATTTTAACATTTTACAGGATGCTTCCTTTTTTATTTTTGTTTAGTTCATTCTAATATTTCATATTCACTATTGCTTGATTTTTTTGTCCAGATGAAATTTAGAAGAATGTTGGAAAGTTCCAAATAATCCTGTTTGTATTTTTCCGTTGGTATTATTCCTAGAAATATTTCTGAACTATAAGTTAACTTGAGAACTATTATCATCTTCCTCGTAGCCACTTTTTCCATTCAGATACACAGTTTGTTTTTTTCTATTATTTAGATTTTTTTTATTTCTCAGCAATTTGTCATGGTTTTCATCTTATAATTTGCTTGTGTTTCCTGTTAATATGACTAGCAGTTTATTTAGATTTTCTAAATGGTTATTTCTGGTCCATAGGAAAGCATTGATTTAGTATAGTTATCTTGCATCTAAATATCATATTGAACTTTCCCTATGTGGGGGACTGTTTTGTGAAAAGAAGCTATTATGGAAAAAAATGCTAAGTGAAGGAAAATCTTACCATCAAGTAATAAAAGCTATATAAAATATGTTGCTATATGTTAAACATTAGTTAATAAAAGATATTAAAAGGTTATGGTATTATGCTTTAAATTAAGGTAAATGACTCTTAAATGTACATTTTCCTACCTCTGTGCTCTGAGAAAATGTCCCAAGTTATAGCACATTTCGCTTTTAAACCTCTTCTAATCAGAAGCTTCCTGACATTCCTTTGCCCTGTACCTATGCCCTTGCTTCCCTGAGCTGCTGAGTTTTAAAGTCTCTTGGGAGCCACAGCGGCCTTTTTAGATCACTGACTACTTCATTTACTTGAAGGCTGGTTTTTCCTGCTATAGCTGTTATGAATTATTCCTGTGCCTTCCCATCACCTGGTTAATTTAGACTGAATTCACAAGGCAAAACGTAGAAATGGTGCAAACACCCACTCTGTAATTTTCTACCTCAACGAAAGGGCCTGATCAAGAGGTGGAACTGTGGGCCTGTTGGCTTGGATTCCGTCTACATCCTTTGTGCTCCCCCTCCTTAACGACTTGTCTCCTGCAATGCTCTGTCCTCTCTTCTCTGCTCCCTTGTCACCCTTATTCCCGGACTCCTAAATGGTTCTCTCACTACAAGACGGATTTACCAAACCCTTCTGCTTCTGTTAAAGCAATCAAGCAAATATGGTGCCGACACTCTTGAACTACTTTTGCTTTAGTATAAAGCTTTTTTAAACATAAATATGATTTTGAACAGTTAAGCAATAATCTTCTACTGTGAACTCATTAATTTCTGCTTTTCCTCAGCTCTGGGACACATATGTGATAATTGATTACAATTAATGAGTAATTTATCTTGGAAAAATATATTCTATGCCATATTGGTTCAGGAAGTAGTACTTTGATTTTATTGAAGGGATTTGCCCCGTAACATATAGATTTAAGTTGTGCATCACCGTAAATTGGTATCTGCATATAATAAATTTACCACCAACAGTCAGCTCTATCCTTCAGCTTAAAATTGATGCCTTTTACACAATTTGCCCACCCATCTCCCAGCTCCCCTTCCCATTTGGTAAACACTAATTTGATTCTATAGACAAGAAGCCATTTTTTTTTTACAGTTTTTTTGTTTTGGTTTCTTTATAAGATCACATATGAGTAGAATGTTATGTTTGTCATTCTCCTGATTCATCTCACTAAGCATAATTCCATCCAGGTCTATCGGGGTGTGTGTATGTGTGTGTATCTAATTATCTGTTGATGGGCACTTAGGTTTTTCCAGTTGTCCGCTATTGTCAATAATGATGCAATGGAACCTGGTGTGCATATATATCTGAAAACTAATGTTTTTGTGATTTGGGGGTAAGGATTTTATATTTTTAATTTTGGGGGAATCTCCATACTACTTTCCATAAGTTTTCTCTCAACTTAGACTCCCACCAATAGTGTATGAGAGTTCCGTTTTCTCTACATCCACATCAACACTTATTTCTAGGTTTTTGGATAATAGCCATTCTCACAGATGTGAGTTGCTATCTCTTTGGTTTTTTAAGATTTCCGTTTTCCTAATACCAAGAGAAGAACATATTTTCATGTGTGTCTTGGTCATCTGCATGTCTTCTTTAGAGACACGTCTATTCATATCTTCTGCCTAATTGTAATTGGATTGTTTGGTTTCTGTTGTTACTGAATTTTATGATTTCTTTATATAATTTTTGATGTTAACCCTTTCTCAGATGTCTGATTTGTAAGTATCTTCTGCCATTTAGTAGAATGTCTTTCTGTATTGATGATAGTTTCTTTTGCTGTGAAGATACTTTTAGTTTGAGTAAATTGAAAAAGTGAATTCTAATACTTGATAATACTCTGTTTATACTTAGATGTATATTGCACAATAACTTCTTGATAAGTTTTCATTGTCCTTTTTTGAGAAAACAATGTCTCAGTGATGGAAATATGGTTTCATTACATATTAACTATAATGTCTTACATAAGTTTAGCATTTTAAAGCATCTATACTATTTCATAAGAATCTATGATAGGGCAGGAATTTGGCTGAGCTGTGGGAAATATGCTGTTTTGGAAACTGTATAATCCCAGAGATTCATCTTCACCATCCCATAATATTAATATTGTCTCAACTTTTATTCAAATGTGCATTTATACAAGCCCATGGGGAATTAAAATCTAAAGCTAAGGTTGAAGTGACATTTTAACACATTCACAAAAAAATAATCATTTTTAGCTTTTTATTATGATCTATTAATTCACTAAATTCTAAAGTTGATACAGCATTGTGTACATTTGATTTAACAACTGGTCTTGACCTTTCCACTGTGAAATTTGCCTAAGTATTTAAAAGTTAAATCAGTGACCCGATGACACAGATTGGTATCTCTATGCTTTCTCTACTAGGACCCTAACATCAAATTTCCTCAGTCAACAGAATTGTATGTAGAATCTGCATCAAGGCAACTTGGAAGTGGAAACTATTGTGGCAAATAGTCCAGTCTAGAAATATATTACAAAGCTGCCTCTATATTCCCTATCAAAAAACAAACTGATCATTTTTCATTTCATACATCATTTACACCATGATGCAGTGATTCCACAAAATCATTAGACTTTAAGAAGAACAAACAAGAAAGAAATTTTCCCTTGCTAATTCTAAATTTCTGTAATATATAAAGGTATATATGTTACTATACATTTCATTTCCTTTGTCCTGTATTTAAGGAAAAGATAGTATTTGTAAGAAGGAAATGTTTGTCAAAAGCACACTTTTTGTTGCAAAGTCTAAAATGTAAAGATTCCTTTATTGGGAGAACCGAAGATGCATCTTAAATACAGATAACTTCAGTTTTGTAATATACAGAATCCAGGATATTCAATGACACTATTGGTAAAAATATGACTGATTAACTGAATTGGTATATTTCAAAATATTTACACTGCTTAACCCTCAAAATTTATGAGTGGGTATCAGAAAGTTTACCCAGATCTATTATTTCATATATTATATTTTGTTTGAAAAATAAATAGCATTACCAAGGATATTTCAATAAAATTCTGTGGGTCATAATTATACAGTAACATTAAATTTGGGAATTTTCTATTAGTTATCCAGTGGTCTGTGAGCTACTACTTACTTAAACAACATCATTGATATTTTTTCCGATTAGAATTTTTAATATGCCATACTTTCACATGCAAAAAAGAAAGAAATTATATCTCACTAAAATATGATTTGGAGATCATTCCATTTTAAAACTGACTGATAGAATTTTAGTATATTTCAAGCCTTTGCTATAAAATACATTTTTGATGAATAACCTTGTACAAAAATTTTGCATGTGTATGCGACTATATTTATAGGAGGAAATCATAGCAGTGGAATGTCTAGGTCAAATGTGAAATGGTTGGTAGCATTTCTAATACTGGTTAATATTGTAAAATTCCTCTCATATAAACTATAGCAATTTACAGTGATATCAAGTATTTATGACACTTTTACTCTTTGCTGTAGACTACGTAGTACGTAATTAAGCTTTTCACTTCACTAACCTGGTAGGAAAATAATTAGTAGTTAAAATTCTGCCTCTCTTTATTAATGAATGAGGCTCAGAATTTATTTTTCATATATTTTAAATCTTTTGGTACTTTCTATTCTGTGAATTGTGTTTATAGCCTATATTTATTTTTCTATTAAGTTTTTTTGTTTTATAGGAACACTATATAATGTATTAGAGTGCTATCATCTATGTTAAAACTTTTAAAATGTGTTTGCTATTTGATTTTGAATTATTTCTTGGTGTATTTTTCATGTAGACATAAAACTTGATAAAGTAGTACAGTGTCATTTTATTACTTCTGGATTTTGCATCATGCTTAGAAATAATGAGGTTATAAAAGTATTTTTTCCATCTTTTCATCTAATCCTTTAATGATTTTATTTTGAATTTTAAATTTAGGACCCATCTGGATTATTTTTAAATGTAGCTTATATGGAGCAAGTCTAACATCAATGCAAACTACTATGTGTAACCTATATTTATTTATTCAGCACAATTTTACTGAGTCTCTGCTATATAATTTGACTAAGTTAGAAATTTGGTATACTAGATATGAACTTCACTTTCCTGGATTATATGTTATTAAATGAGGAATTTTATATTTGCATAAAAATTCCTGCTGAAGTCAGTAACTGAAACCAACAAATGAAAATGACTTCCATATTCTAATGAATGTTGTTAGGTCGTTCATGAAGGACTTATCAAGAAGTTAAAACTGATTCTGTAACATTTAGCAATTCGCTCTCTTTGACCTACTTTGTATAAAAGAGAGTTCTAGAAATTTACGGAAATGAAAGAATATTTATTCAGGTGGTATTTTGATCTCCATTCCTCTCTACACATGCCTAAGTCAATAAAGGGGACTTTGAAAACCTGGTACTACTGTAGGATTAGAGTGACTCATAGTGAGTGAGTTCTTAGGAGGACTTGACCTGTATCCTCTGAAAATGGGAGAGAAGTATCTGCCTCTGGTCCAGAAAAGCTGAGCATTTTAAAATCTGTGTCAATCAGAGACATTGTTCTGTGGTTTTCCTTATTGTTTTTTTCCTTACCTGGCTTTGCTAGGAAAATGCTGGCTTCCTAAAGGAGTTTGCAAGTGTCCCATGCTCTTCAACTTTCTAGAAGAGTCTGGGAAGATTTGGCATTAAATCATTTTTTTTAATGTTTGCTAGAATTGACCCATGAAGCCATCTGGTCCTACACTTTACTTTGTTGGGAGGAGTTGATTACTGATTCAATGTCCTCACTCATTATTATTTTGTTCAAATTTTCTATTTGTTCATGATTCAATCTTCATAAGTTGTTTTCTTCTGGGAATTTATCCATTTCTTCCAGATTTTTCCAGTTTGTTACATATAATCACAGAGTAGTCTCTTATGGTTCTTTGTATTTCTGTGTATCATTTTGAAATTCAGGTAATTTTAATTTGCAAAACGATATGTGTAAATGTGCAGGTTTGTTATCATTTTTAATTTTTCTCTTAGGTATAATTTTATTTATTTTAGCCCTCTTTTTTAATGTAACTAAAAGTTTGTCAATTTTGTTTATCTTTACAAAAGCACAATGCTTAGTTTTATTACCTTTTCTATTGTCTTTATAGTCTCTGTTTCATTTGTTTCTACTCTAATTTTTGTTTTTTCTTCTAACTTTGGGCATAGATTGCTTTACTTTTTGTGGTTTCTTGATGTATAAAGTTAAGTTGTTTATTTGAAATCTTTCTTTTTTCTTACTGTTTGTCTGAAATCTTTCTTTTTTCTTAACATAGACATTTTCCCTGCAAACTTTCCTCATAGAACTCCTTTTTCTATACTACATGCATTTTGATATGTCGTATGTTCTTTTATTTCAAGATACTTTTTGATTTTCTTTTTAACACATTGGGTATTCAGAGATTTTTTTATATTATTTCCACCTATCTGTGAATTTTACTATTTTCTTCCTAATGTTGATTTCTAGTTTCATAATATTGTGGTTGGAAAAAGCATGATATCTCATTCAGTTTTCTCGAATCTGTTAAAATTGGTTTTGTGGCCTGGAAATGTTTGGTGAAAAACTGAGAATAATACGCATGCTGTTGTTGAATGGAAAGGTCTGCATAATTTGTTATCTCCTTTTGGTACATAATGTTATTCAAGTCACCTATTTCCATATTAATTTTCTGTCTGGATGATGTATCCATTGTTGAGAGTGAGGTATTAAAACCCTCTCTTATTGTATTATTGCTTACTTCTCCCTTCAGTTCTATTAATATTTGCTTTATACATTTAGGTGCTCCACTGTGGAGTACATACATATTGATAATTATGTGTTCTTCCTGAATTGATGTTCTTTGTTTCTTATAGTTTTTTACTTAAACTTGATTTTGTCTAATATAAGTATAGTCATTCCTGCTTTCTTTTGGCTAACATCTGCATGGAATATCTTTTTTTTATTCCTTCTTTCCAGCTTATGTATTTTCTTAAAACTAAAGTGAGTCTCTTATAGGTAGCATATAATTGGATCTTGGCTTCCTTTTTTATCTATTCAACCATGCTATGTCATTTTGTTGGGGAATTTGATTCATATAGATTGGAAATAATTATTTATAGGCAAGAAATTACTATTGATATTTTTTAAGGAAAGGTGCAGTGAGGAAGAAAAGCAAGCAGAGTCAGGCAGGCAGGAAAGGGAGGTGGAAAATAATTTTATTTATTTTCTTAGTTCATCTTGGTTCTTTTCACTGGTCTCAAACCTGGGTTCTTTGGATCTATGTGATCTGCAGCCAACTGCTACTCCACCAGGGTATGCCACTATCGGTATTTTTTAAATTGTTCTCTGGCAGTCTTCTAGTTCCTTTGTTCTTTACTTTCTCTCATCTTCCTTTGTGATTAAAAAAAAACAAAACTCTTACTCCTTATCTTTTATGTATTTACTATAGGTTTTATATGAGTTACCATGAAGCTTCCATAAAACATCTTATAGTTAAAATCATTTTAATCTGACAATTTTTAATAGGACAAAAAAATTTTGTGCTTTTACTTCTCCCTCTTTGCATTTTATATTATTGATAGGCTGACCATACATCCCATTTTAAAGGAGACAATACTATTTGTTTTTATATTCCCCAATTGTCTTTAATAAACCATTTTTAATAAACCGTGGCTGTCTGTAATGCACGGCAGCAGGGATAGTTGAGTTGCCCTGGGTCCAGTCTGTTGAGGGTGGTCCAAAAAGCACCATCCTGTTCTGTTCTGTTTTGATATAGGGTCAACCTAATTATTGATGTTACAACTTATATTATTTTATATTTTATGTCCATTAGTAAATTATTGTATTAATATTGATTTTTAGTATTTTATAACTTTTCTACTAGAGCTGAAAATTATTTATGCACCACCATTGCAATACTAGTGAATTCTGAATTTTGCCATATATTTACCTTTATCAGTGAGTTTTATAAACTCGTGTTTTAATATTGTTAATTAGCATCCCTTTTATTTTAAGCTGAAGAACTCCATTTAGCATTTCTTATAATGCATATTCAGGGTTTTGTTTGTTTTAAAAGGTCTTTATTTCTCCCTCATTTCTGAATAGCAGCTGTCTTGGGTATAATATTATTGGTTGACAACCTTTTTTTCCCCGATAGTTGGTATATGTCATTCCATTCTTTCCTGGACTAGAAGATTTCTGCTAAGAAAGCTGCTTATAGTTTTGTGGGGTCTTCCTTGTAAGAGTTGGGTCACTTTTCTTTTGCTGTGGCTTAAATTTTCTCTGTCTTTGAATCTGGAAACTTTTATTCCTGTGAATTGCTGTGTACCTGTGTATATTTCTTTGGTGTCTACTTATTTGGGAGTTTGGGGCCTACTGATGGTGGATGTTGTTTTCCCTCCTCAAATTTAGAAAGTTTTTAGCCAATATTTCTTTAAATAGTCTTTTGGTCCATATTTCTCTTTTGTCCTTATGGGAGTCCCATGATGCATATATTTCACTCAATTGTGTCTCTTAAGTAATGGAGACTTTCTGCAGGCTTTTTTCTTCTTTCACAGGGGTGGTTTCATATGACCATTTTTAAGTGACTGATTTTTAATTCCGTTTGATCCAGTCTACTGCCAAAATTCTCTATTTCGTTTTTTTAGTTCAGTAACTGTATTCTTCCAAGATTTCTGTGTCATTTTTTATGGTATCTATTTTTATTTGTTTTCATTTTGTGCATGTATCATTTTCCTAATTTCTTACAAGTCACAGAACTTATTTAAGAGGATTATTCTTAATTCTTTGCCAGTAAATTCATAAATCTCTATTTTAGGGTAGTTATTGGAGCATTATTAATTTTCTTTGGTGGTAACATGTTTCCCTGATTCTTTTTTATCCTTATTTCCTTTAATTAGTGTGTACAGATTTGAATCTTTACATGCATATTTATTTTGACATGGAAAGGCCATAATCCATCATGCTAGTTGGTAGGGTAAGTGAGTGGATGGGGTTTGCTGTTGTGGTCTTTGATCAACCAGGGATATTAACCAGGCTCTGAGATTGAGTGAGGCTGCTGACTGGGCTGTATGACCAAGAAGGTCTAACAGCTGGAATTTGTAGTCAGGCATATCTGCTGTCTAGACTCTGTGGTCAGGCTAGGTCACTATCTTGGCTCTGTGGTAAGGCAGAGCTACCTTTTAGAGCTCTCATAAGGCTGGGTCACTGGATCATATTGCTGTTTGGGTGGGGCTGCTATCTGGTCTCTCAGGCTGGCAGTGCCACTGACTGAACTCCATGATCAAACAGTGTCACAAGTTGACCTCTGCAACTGTGCCGAGTCACTAAGAACTGTAGTCAGATGAGACTGCTGGCTGTGCTCTGCAATTTTCTATGCTCCAACTGGGTTGTAGACAGTGCTCCTTGGCCCTAACTATGCCCTACATTTGGATTGGGCCTCCATTATCATTCTCTGTTATGATATGAGGTCATTGATTGTGTTCTGTGTTAAGGAAGGGACTTAGACTGGTTTCTACATCTGGTTTTCCAAGCAGAACTTACTGTTCTTACTGTGCTCCTTGCCAGATGGATCCACTAACTTTACTCTGTATGTAGAGTTGTTTGTTGGGTTTTCTGGTCAGTTGATGTTGCCAGCAGTGATGTGGCCACCACCAAGATCTGTGCACTAGGTGCTGTGAACACCACCCCTCTTTGTTCCAGATGACTCCTTGTGGTCTAGCCTTGTCAATTTTACCAGTGTTCCCCCATGAGATGAGGCCACCATGAATCCCCTGGGTTGTACCTTGGAAGAAGCTACATGACTTGTCTTGGGCTCTCTTTTCTACACTGAGGAAACTATAAATCCCAAGGAACCATTATAGGTAGGGCTTTGCTGACCTGGAGGAGGAACAATTTGGTTAAAGTGAAACCCTTTCTCTTACTCTTCTAATGTAACTTTTCTGAGTTTTGGTGCTCTAAGGGAGTTTCAGCCTCACCCCTAGTTTCTGGAAATTTTACAAAAGTGCTTTTGTCTCTGGATAGTTGCTAACCAATATTTCTTGAAGATTATTGGAACTTGGAACCTCCAGTTTTCATCATCTTATTTATGTTACTTCTCTCATTTACTCCTTTTTATGGTTGAATACTATTCCATTGTATGGCTATCATATTTTGCTTATCTACTTACCAGTTAGATATTTAAATTGTTTCTACCTCTTGAATATTGTCAACAGTGCCATTATAAATATTTTGTACAAGTATTTGCATATCTATTTTCAAATTTTTTGGTGTATACCTAGGAAGGAATTACTAGGTCACTTGAAAAGTCTGTAGTAAATTTTTGAGGAAATGATTAACTATTTTCCAAAGAGGCTGAATAATTTTATATTCTCATCAGTAATGTCTTATGGCTTCAATTTCTCCATATCCTTATCAACACTTATTATCTGTTCATTTTTTTTTTTATAATATGCCCTTCAGTATTTGGAACCATAGCTACTTTGGGTTTTTAATTAAGAGAGACCCATTTTGTCATTGAAGTCCTTATGAGGTTTAGGACCATATGCATGTTTCCTTATCTATTTCACTTTGCAAAATTTCCTGTTAGCTGGTAGGAATTGTCTAGTATTCCTATGCAAAAGGAGTTTACCAAGGTGTTGATTTGTATATGTAAATGTATCGATGTCTTGATTATCCCCAAACATATTCTGCTGAGGAATCACTTTCACCCTCACATTCAGCTCTTTGAGTCAATACAGCTGAAATCTTGCATAAATATAGAAAGTTTACTAACAATTACATGGTCCTAACAATTACATGCCAGCTTTTTATTGTGATTTAAACAAAGACTAAACATCATGTACAAAAACAAACAAACTGTAGTTAGTCAGACCTTATTTCCAAAGATGGAATCCAACCTCCCAAACTAGAAATTTTTGCTCTATTTATAAACCTATGGGAAAGTGTCATTGCTAATTTTAAAATAATGAAGCCTGAGTTTTTCTGTAGCATATGTTTTATATAAGCATTTTAGTTAAGATTTCTAAGCCAAATCCGAACTCTAAATCTCAAAATAGTTTCCTATTATCTATAATGTGTAGTGTTGGAATAAAAAAAAAGACTGGGAATTAAAGTTGAAATGTAATATGACTTTAATTTGTTTTATTGTCACTTTAATGTGGATAATTTGGAAATATTGATTTATCATGCCTTGCCCCCAACTACCAACCTCTAAATAACGTCTTTAGTAGCCATTATTGCATTTGGGAAAGATGAGGTGCACCTCTCTCCCATTAAACCACCTAACCATTATACCACCTATGAAGACAAAGTATTAACAAAGTAGAGGAGGCATAAAACCCACACTGTAGTGGACAGTTAGCATGCCTTTTATGCTTAGCATATTAACTTTTTTCCTGTGTTTCAGACTGCACCTTTTGTATACTTTCTTCTTCACCGTATAGCTTGTAAACATGCCTGATACTTGCTTCTTCAATATCTTTTGAAGCCATGGCTATCTACCCCAGCCATATCTCAGAATTTACATGGTAAGTGATTGGTGTAAGGCAGGTATTATACGAAATTCATCCTGACAGACATAGTATTGATTTGCTGGCAGCCACATGCATTGTCCTGCATTGGTGATGTCTAGATCCAGCAGTAATGGTAGTAGTGTCTTCCAGGGACAATTTCTGTGCCATTGCTCTTAACCATGATGCCTCTATGCTTGAGTCTTCATCCCTCTGGAATCTGTCAGCTCCCCTGCATCTAAGAATATATATATATATATATATATATATATATATATTTGTTCAATTTAATAAAAACTTTCTATAGCTTAGAGTTAAGACCCCTAAAAGGTGCACACATCCTTTCTAGTATCCACTAAATTGAGGAAAATAGAAGGGATTAGAGATATGGGAACCTGGTGATATTTCATTTGTCTTTTGTGCTCACATCTCCAGCCTGAGATTGAGAGAAAAGTCTGAATAAGGAAACTTTGGTCTGCTTTTCAAATCCGGGAAACCTTGCAAGGTACTACCATGGTCAAATGGAATAGTCACACCAACATAAAATGAGGAGCATAGAATACTTAGGCAGAGAGAAGAACCTAAGTTTTCATCCTCAGTTTGCTAGTATTCTGTATGGTAGAAAAAGCATCTAAAGACTCCCATGTGTCCTGAGGAGGAATACAGAATATAACTGATAGTGCTTGATGGTAAACTTATGAAGGAGAATCATGAAAACAGGACAAAGTGATCTTATAGTTGAGGGCTGCAGGACAGGCTGACTGGACTAGGGATCTAGTAAAAGATGCTGTACGATAAATTTCTTGTAATATTTTTCCTTTTGTATAAATACAAACATTAGAGGCAACCTTATTACCTTTTCTATTTGTATACCAGAAAGTTGAGAACTAAACTCTGCTCTATTCTGTAGAGAAGATTTTCCATATTCCACAGAGAGAGAGAGAGAGAGAGAGAGAGAGAGAGAGAGAGAGAGAGAGAGAGAGAGAGAGACCACAGAGAGAGAGAGACCACAGAGAGAGAGAGAGAAAGAAGAATGCTCACCCATTCATACTTCTTGGCTTTATTGCACGATTACCCATTTCCTTGGACAACTAGAGGCATGGCTAAATCTTATAGTTAAAGGAGCTGATGAAGAGATACAAGGAGGGACACCAAGGAATTTGTCCAAAGCTGAGGTGGAGTTAGAACTTATCAATAATATCTTGGTTACTTGATATGGGTGATTTTCTATTTGTTGGAGATAATATCCATTATTATTTAAATTCATGACCTTGAGATTAAGTCATCCTCATATGTAATTAGTTGGTCCCTTACCATATCTAAGTTCTGAAATGATATTTTACCACTGAGGACATAATATAAATTATTTGGTTCAGTTTAGTATATAATTTTAAAGACAATTCATTGTCCCATCATCTATTTACTACTTTGAAATGATATTCTGTATTTTTCCAGGGGCCCACAATGCATTAAGGTGTTTCTGCATGTATAATACATACTTCACAGGGACAATGCTTTTTAATCAGCTTGATATAAAGATAGCTCTGGGATAGTGATAAAAATGAAATTTCCACAGATTTACATTTTAAGAACTCACTACTATTGTCAAGAACAACATAATCAAGCTGACCAGATTCTTCTAAATAAGTGAATGTGATCTTGCCATTTGTAAGATTGAAAGTATCTGAAAGAGTGATATACAATTAATTATTGAGCTGTTATTATTTGCCATGATTAAAATTTTGTTAGAAATTGTACAAAGATATTCTAGAATTAGAATGACCTTAATTTTTGAAGTATGATAAATTTAAATGCCATTGTAAAGCATTAAATGTCCTCTTTATTTGTTATAATTATGCATATGTAATTGAAAATTCATAATACTTGAAGTTCCATTTTACAATAGTTAAATTTACACAGTAGTTATATCACTTTTTCCCTCTTTTCACATATATTATGACTCTCAGATAACATTTAACAGGCATTGTGCCAAATAAAACTAAGCTGAATTTAGACGCATTCTGAGTGCATGCAGATACAGATAAATAAATGATATTGCTACGAAGTTGTTTTGTTTGCTACCTTAGGTTATCATTGTTTGTATGACATGAGTACAAGGTATTTATTAAAATGATTTATAAAAATAATTCTAGACTAATATGAATTTAATAAAATCCAGTCATTGTTATGGGCTGACTTGCGACCTCTCAAATTCATATGTTGAAGTCCTAACTCCCAATACCTCAGAATGACTGTATTTAAAAAGGCAATTATATTAAAATGAGGTCACTAGAATAAGCCCTAATCCAACTGACTACTGTCATTATAAGAAGAGGATATTAAGACACAAAGTCATAGAGAGGGAAGACCATGGGAAGACAAGGTAAGAAGATGGACATCTGAAAGTCAAGGAAAGAGGCCTCAAAAAAAATCAAGGGGACTGACACCGTGATCTCAGAATTCTAGTCTCCTGGTGTACCCTGGTGGAGTAGTAGTTAGTCTGCCATCTCTGGTCTAGTGTAGTCCACAGACATCCCAAGGACCAGAGTTCAAGACCTGGGACCTGGAGGAACAACCTGGAAGAACAACTAAAATAAATGCTTCTTCCTCCTCTTTTCTTGCCTGCCTACATACCTTCATGCCTGCGCCTTTTTTTCAACAAAAAAGAAAATAATTGTTAGGGCTTTTCAAACAGTGTGATGTATGGGTGGAGGAAAGAGGTTCACTTTTATAGTATTGGTGGGGATCAATTTCTTCACCTAGGTATTGAATACTTGGGAGTTCATTTTGTTAGTATTTTAGTATGAATATATTTTGTTACTATTTGTCAGTATTTTTTGAACTAGGGGTCAGCAATATTTTCATGTAAAAGGCAGAAAATGATTTTTTATTTTCAGTTTTGTGAGGCATATGGTCTCTGTAACAACTACTTAAATCTACTTCTGTGGCAGGAAGGCAGCTATAGGTGCTATGTAAACAACTGGATTCACTTGTGTTCCAATAAAACTTGATTTATGAAAACAGACAGTGGGCTAGATTTGACTCATAAGCTTTAATTTTAAGGTCCTTCCAAGTTGTGCATTATGTTTTATACACTGTTAGAGATGTATGATCTATTTTTAGAAAAATATAAACAAATACCCTCATAAAGTGTGGGCAACAATATTCACTGCATTATTGCTATGGCCTGAATATCTGTGTCCCCCAAAATTCATATGTTGAAAATATAATGCCCAGGGTGGTCGTATTAGGAGATGGGACATTTGGGAGGTGATTGGGTCATGAGGTGGAGCCCTTATGAATGGCTGCTTTTATAAGAAGAGGCTCCAGGGAGTGTCCTAGTCCCTTCTGCATGTGAGGATACAATGAGAAGTCTGCGGTCTGGAAAATCGCCCTCCAACAATCATGTTGGTACCCTAATTTCATATTTCCATCCTCCAGAAATAAGCTCATTATTTATTGGTCACCCAGTCTGTGGTATTTTGTTATAATAGCCCAAATGGACTAAAATAATCATAAATTACAAGATGCCCTTTCAATTCTTCCCTCTTCCTATGTTCTTTCCTTCTTTATATTTTAGCTTGCTCTCTTGTCAAATTGCCTTTCTATTATGATTTCTAGCATATGCTCCTATAGTAGGATAGATACTGGATTGGGAATTAAAAAACCTTCTCTTACTTCACACAAGTACCACTGACTAGGAGGTTAAGTAGTTAAGTGAAAGTACCTCCCTTTCTCACTTTCTTCCAATGTGGAATGAGAGATTTGGATCAATTGGTTTAAAAGACCAGTTATATTTCAAATAGTCTGTTATGTTAAGTATATTATGACAATTCAATTTCAGAAATTGACTCATATACTTCTTTCTGGCTCCCCTGTCCCCACACCCCCCCAAAAAAACCCCAAATAATCGTTCAAGTCATGTGTGACAATTCTCTTGGGTAATTTTTACCTCAGTTCTAAGTTAGAGATTTTACACAGTAACCGGAGTTTTGATCTGAACATTCTGGGTTTGTCAGGAAGCCATTTTCTATTTATCTGTAGATGAGCTCACAAGTAAAGAAAAGAATTAGTAATCGTACTATTTTTGGAGAAGAATTACAAAATCTATCCAGAATCTGTCAGAATATCTAAAATGTTTTATTCCATTCCAATAGATAGATATTTATTGAATATGTGTATATATATATATATCATTAGCCAGACTTTGTGCTAAGCATGTGACTATAAATTACTCTTCTAAATAACATGGAAAAATAGTGATTTTTGTTTCCCTATTTTGTAGATTGATTTAGTCAGTCTGTAAAGGTTACAAGTCTTACCCAGGTGATTCTAAAAATAGTAACGTATAAAGTGGGAGTAAAATATGTCTTTTGGCTACAAACTCCATAATTTTTCCACAATACTACACTGCTCTGTGACAAAATCCTACTGCTTGGAAATTGTTAAAAAGCAGCTTTCTAATCTGGCAATTTATCTACTCTTACAGCTGGGAAGGCTACTCAGCTACTACCCAGTATTCAATCTGTCTTTTCCTGAGTCTATGTAATCTAACCTGAGACTAAGAATCCACAGGACAAAGTGGCTAGCTGGCTTATTTTTCTTCCCTTGGAACAGTTACTTAAGTTGTCCGGGATTTTTCTTATTTCTAGAATAGAAGCCATACTATCATCCATTGCACAGGGTTACTATGAGTATTCATTCTTCTAGTTTCTTTAGGTAAACTTGCTTTGACCACTGATCTCAAGTGATGTAGGCCGCATCCCTACTCATTTGTTTATTTTTTTATTCAGTTATTCATTTAAGCATTTACTTTGCTACGGGCAATGTGCTTGGTACAAGGGACTCAGCTGTGAATGAGAAAGGTATCTCCTGCCCTCAACAGAATGTCTATTTCTATCAGCCTCTGGTGGTGTACTTGGCCACAGCACCAGCAGGAGTAAGGATTAATGACCCTGTAGGAAGAAGGTTCCACCCTCATTAATCAAGAATGATTGACCACATCCATTCATGACTTTACACATCTTATTCTGGTTTTTGGTTCTTGTATACTTTTAAGACCATCCAGTTCTCTTTTGGATATTTAATTATCTAGCTAGGAAACAAGTTCAGTCGGGACTGTGGTTTAAGATGGAACAGGTGGGGCAACAATAGAGTCATCTATTAAATAAGGCACCTTTTCTCCTACAGTATTCTATCTGTGTGAATGTGGACAGTGTGGCTGTTGTGTGAATAGATATTTTCATCTTTCTTATATGAGCCGGTATTCATTTAACCCAACTTTCACACTTCCTCTTTGTTTTTCTTTTCTTCTCTTTTGACTCAGATTTTATCTATGTACTCAGGAGCAAAAGAAACTAATGATTACTACAAGGGTATCCTAGTTAGCAAACTACCTCCTGTCTTGTTAGTGATTTTCTGGTAGCTTAAAATAGCACCTCATGTGTGTTGGAGGCTGATAGTTTAAAATATAAATCTTTTCTGAGACCTTTGAATAATCTTCAAAAATGCCATTGTCTGTGGGCTAAAATGTTACTATGTTTACTAATTGATCCATCGCTTCTTTTTCCATCTGTAGTTCTTTCAGTTAAGTGCCTGTCATCTGTATCTTAATGGGTCTATGGAACCTTCATTATCTAGGTCACTCCACAAAAAGACTTCTTAATTATCTTTATCCTTTGGTTCTTGGGTTAATATCTGTGCATTTATGTCCTTATTCAGTTATTCATCAAATATTTCTTGATCAAGTCTGTGGAGAGGTACTGGGGAGGATTCACAAAGAAAAAGACATGGTCTTTGTGCCTAAAGGATTTCAAAACAAAAAGTATACACAAGCAGATAGCTCATGAGGCAGTGTAATAGTGTCACAGTGATGTGTACAAATTACTGTGGGAGTGCAATTGAGGGATACTGTCTCTCAAGTTGCTAATGTTCCCTATAGGGGATAAGAAGGTTTGGCTCCTATTGATTATATCATAACATCTGAGACTTTGAATAACACTAATTGGTGGTTGCGGCTTGTCTATTGAGAATGCCATATGAAAACTGAAGCTGTACTTTCCTGTGTTCTGTACTCTAATCTCATGGTCACTAGAATCTTATAAAATGGTGGTCTTTGACTCTGGCCTTTGCTCTTGCCAAGCAGTGATATCTCTATAAACTGCCCCCATTTTCTCTCTCTTTCAAAAAGTCTAAGGGAAACCTGCATCTACACTCTCTGGTTTGGAATGCAAGTATCAGCAATTTTCGCTTGTATCTGGGTTGCTTCATTTTCCTGTTTGGTTCATTTGGTTATTTTTCTAGTTTCTTAACTGGATATGTAGTTAATTTATATCGCATCTTACTTTTTTAAACTAATGAAATGTTTTAACTCTATGAATTTTCTTGAGTACAGCTTTAATTTTTTCCCATAGGTTTTGATATGAGATATTTTTCTTTTTGTTAACTTCTAGCAAATTTATAATTTCATTTACCCCTCCCCTTCAATTTTGTGTTTATAAGGGTGTTCTTTAATTTTTAAGTGGTTAAATTATGGGGTCATATTTAAGTTATTCATTTCTATTTTTATTGAATTGCGGTCAGAGTATGTGAACTATATCATCCTTAAATTTGAGGGTCTAATTAGGTTTTACTATGGCTAGGTATGTGATCAATATTTATTAATGGTCAGATAACATTGAGAACAATGTATAGTTGTTATTTTGTAGGATATATATGTATGTTTATATATGAGTTTGTATGTGTGTGTGTGAAATTGACCTGTAAATTATATTATTCCAATATTCAATTCCTTTTTTAGTATAGCCTCATCCAAATCCTATCCCCATCCATGATTCTAATTATATATTTTTTCTCTTTAGAAGTTTTTGCTGTATATATTTCATTACTGTGCTATTTGTTATATAAAAATTTAGTGTCATTTTATTAACTGTGGGTTACAGCTTTTATTATCACAATTTCTCTCTAATTTAATACTTTACGTCTTAGGGTTATCCTGCAACTGATATGTATATTGTTGCTTTTTTTCATTTGCATTTGCCTTATATAACACATTCTTTATTTTGTTTCTATAATTTAAAAAATATTAATATTTTGGAAATAAACAATTGGACCACAGTCTGGTTAGATATCCTACCTGACTGCTGTTTCTTAGCCAACAATTGAATGACATTTTCCACCATTCTTACATCCAGGTGGGGGCATAGGACTAGTCTGATCAATAAAATGTGGACAGAAGTAATGTATGTCACTTAGAAGTCTTGCCTCTTTCTTCTGGGCAGAGAAATTTAACTTATATGTAACTGATTTAGACAATTTTAATGGAATCTTAGTGTAGTAAGATTCCACATTTTAAACCTATTTATCTATCGAGATGTCAAACTTCATACATCTATGTTCTTCCTCTCCAAATCATTTATTTGCCCATCTTCCATTTCTATCAACACCTTTAGAAATCTTTTTTTTTTTCTACTTTCAGATTTTTAAACAACCTCAACTCCTCCCACATTTGCCCCGTTATCGCCTGGGTTTTGATAAAATAGTTTGGAATTTTAGTTCCAGACTTCACATATTTTCAATTAGAAAATGTCTCTTCTGTTTTAAAAATCCTTTCAAAAACCCTTTTATGGGCACCGAAACTCTGGTGATAAATGTGAACTGAAATACACAAAGACTGAGGTGATATTTCAGTATCCTCAAGTGCATATAGCAATGTAAATGAAATTGAATTAATATTGCAAATATACACAAAAAACTTTTACTAGTTTCTAGTGTCATTATCTTCATTATTTTAGATATAAGTATAAATATGATGTGATTCATTGTTCAATGCTGTTTCTTATACTTTGTTCAGAATTTTTGTTCTGATTTAATTTTCATTTAGCTGGAATAGTTCTTTGATTTCTTCACAAAGTTCCTTCTTAGCGCTTTCAAATCTTAAAATATATTTCCTTTGGTCTTTTATTTAAGTGAGACAACCCAACATACAATTCTTAGATCATGATTCTTTTCTCTCACTAAACTGTAGCTATAGTTGTACTGTATTCTAGTACATGATATGCCAGATGCTACCCTGTTTATCTTTCTTTAACAACCATGGTTAACCATGGAGTTCATGAATTTAATCAGAGTAGGTTCAACCAT
The DNA here is from genome assembly GCA_004363575.1 of Solenodon paradoxus. NCBI lineage: Eukaryota > Metazoa > Chordata > Mammalia > Eulipotyphla > Solenodontidae > Solenodon > Solenodon paradoxus. Next base: position 134,863 of record RJWH01001826.1, read on the forward strand.
GTCTTTATTTAATTTAGAGTCTCAAAACGCAAGTTATTTAGCTCAGGAAGGTTGTTGGTATTATATTATTGATTTACTTCTCTTCCATATTTTCCTATTTTCTTCCTAGTAATCACATGGTAAGTCCCATGAATCTTTCCTTGGTGTAATTTGTATTTTTATTCATTAAGTACATTTCTTTGTATTTTTGCTCTGTACTGTGTTTTTCCTCTTGTTTATTTTCAAGAAAACCAATTTGAATTTTAGCAGGAACTATTCCTTTAAAAATTGCTTTTTTGAATTAAAAATTCAGATGTCATATTTGTCAGTACCTGAAACATTTTGTACATAAATTGAATCATATAAGATCTCGTTAAATTTTTATTACATCCTTGTCTTTTTCTTCTATTAATTCTTCCCCCATAAGAGCCTCCCTATTTTTATTTATTTAATTTTACTGTTTCTTTTGTTTATAATACTATGTAAGTTTCAGGATAATAAATTTGTGCCTCAGTCAATGTGTATATCACAGCACACCTACCATCAGAATTACAGTGCTCATCACCACTATTATGTTTGCTCTTTCAACCCCAAGTTCCCTTCCCCCCGCCATCCCCTCTCTCTGTAACCACAGTCTTGCATGTTATGATATTTGTTATAATTCCTTAGTTCATTTGTTTTGTTTCTTTATATTTCGCATATGAGTGTAATCATCTAGTATGTTTGTTTTCTATAGCCACCCTATTTACTTCATTGACCTTTAAATAGTTTGGGGGTCATATTTTTTGTCTAATAATATCAAAAGCTTTCTCAACCTGCCTGAAGTTAAAGCTATGGTATCTTGGGTAGTGCTGCATCAACACAAGATAAGATGGGAGATTATCCTCCAGATGTCAAGCACTTAATAGGTTAGCAACCTGGGACATTTATGTAAGTTCCCAGTGTGAACAGGTCTCTCTAGTGTTAGAAAGGCATTGTGAAGGATTTTATTCAGCCTGATGATATTAACAGGAAGAGCTATTCCCTCTAGGGCTGCACATAGGTGTTCCTCTCCTTATTAAAGGTAACCCACTTGGGTCAACTGAACTTCACTCAATCTTTATCTGTCAGCTACCCAGGGAACTAATGGTGTCTTTTTGTTTCTTATTCTATTGGAGAGGCAAACCTGTTTACAATATTCTGAGTTCTAGGCCAACTAATTTCCAAGAAATACAATCAATGATGTTTTACTCCTTCCCATGTGAGAGAGAGAGTAAGGGATTTGGCTAGAATAAACATATTGTTGGGAATCTTCTTCCCATGTGACTCAATAACTCAAATGTCATGTGTCTTGTCTAGGCTTCAATATGTTGTTCAGGTTACTTGTAACTGTTCAGATGATCTTATAAAGAGTCTTCAGGAAGAAAGAATCAAGGAACTGAACTCAGGATACCCCCTTACCAGAATATCCCTACCTCCATTCTCAGCAATGATATTACTAAAGAGGATGGGTGGACATGAAAGTTGGAGATCCAATGCCCTGTACTTTCTATTAGGTATGTTCACAGGACCACTGCTTTATGCTCTCAAGGCCTCAGTGTTTATGTTGTCAGAAATTATATGGTTCCTTCTATTTCCTTTTTATTATAGTACATGATCCAAAGAGGCTTGAGACAGTATCCCCAGGGTACTAAGTGGCTTGACACCATGGAGTACTCAAAATCAACTCTTGGAGCCCCACTGACCCCCCATAGGATGCTTATTCTAACCTAGACCCTTATTCTCTCATAGACACATTCTTCGTTGCTTGTGGAGGTTGATGAGGCTGTCCTTGTTCTCTAATTTCTTGGGAGGCAATTATCTTCTCTTAGCTTAGTCAGTATCTCCTCAGCGTGCTATGGCTCTGTTGGGTAAACAAATTCTAGATGGCACATCCTTCTGAACCCCTAGATATGCATATATTCAGAATGAATCTTCAGCATAGGACCTTGTTCTGGGGAAGTGACTGCCTACCATTTATCCTACCTAATAGAGTTGTTGCGAGGTGGAAGTGAGGCAATTTTTGCAAAACCTTTATGTACAAGAGATTGCACTTTATGTAACTGTCCCAACTTTGTGTGTGTGTGTGTGTGTGTGTGTGTGTGTGTGTGTCCTGGATTTAAGGGTATATTAGTGTGTCACTCTCCTCCAGGATTTATTTACCCCGTGGACCTTTCATGTAAGGCATTACACCCATATTAAATGCTGTTCCATCTTGTTACCACATTGCCCTTTGCCTATCTCAAATCTTCTTAACTTATATTTAATATTTTGATACCAACCCTTCCAAGAAAGCTTCCCTTTTAATGTGTATATCCTTACATTAATTTATTCAGTTAGATAAATGTATATTTAAGCTATATGGTTTGGAACTTTTTCACATACCTTCATTGTGACTTCTATTGTGTTGTACATTCTTAAGAGGCCAGATCTAACTCACTTTGTCCTTTATACCTCCTCAGCACTTGTACAAGACAGGGAGTGTTCAACACACAGAATTAAAGCAATTTTGACAGCAGTACTACACAGTCTTTCCACTACTTCTAGGTAGACAGACAGATATATAGATAGATAAAGATATTTCACTTTTCAATGATTGTCCCTATATATCTGTAAAAATATGCATGCCACCAGGCCCACCTTTAAAATTTGGAGTTAGTTTTGAAAGTGCAAGAATATATTAATATATTATGTTTGTCATATTTGTGAGTAGTGATGCTGGGGAACAAGTGTGGTAAAGGAAAATAGGATGTATGGCTGCATGGATGAAAGGATGATAGATGGATAGATGGATGGATGATGAATGAATGGATCATAGGTAGCTAGCTAGATGATAAATAAATAGCTATTTTCTGCTTAGTTTTTGAAAACCAACTTTAATGTCCCAAAGTTCTGTTTCTCAAGAGGTTTTGGGGGTTTTTGTTTTTCTATAAAGCATGCTTCAAGAGGCTTTTTGAAATTAAAGCTAGAGTGCCTGCAGGACAAACTAGAAGAAATCCTGGATTTGACACTTTGCCACATGATTAATATCTGAATACCAAATCTGGTTAGTATCTGAATACCAAATCTGATCCTTACTTGCTCTCATTCTGCTTAACTTGTAAGAAGTGATGAGCACAAAAGCTATGTCACAGAGACATTAATTTGGTGCTATGAATTCATTATCTGATTTTCAACATTCCTTTTTCTGGAGACATTTTAGTCCAGAGCACTCATGACCTGGTTTGTGGTACATGGAATAATGTAAATATTAAGGCTCATGAGTGAAAATATGCCTTCTTATACACTGGCATAAGGGAAACTGGCTCCTCCTTTGAATTGGTGGGGATAATTAAAACCAGCATTTTAGAAAATACAGTGCTGGAAAGAACATTGTTATTGCTGAATATGTCACTAATGATTAGTGTTATATTAATGACTAATAGTCATTTGAAAGTACAAGAGAAAATATTGTTTCGCAAATAGCGCTGAAAAATTTAATATATGGTCAGTCTCACTGTGGAATGTTTAATCCTAGTAATGAGTGCTGAAATAGGTTAATTGAAGCCTCATTAAAACAATACAATTCAGAGAAAAATGGTTTAGTGCTTGAAATACACCTGTCGGTTAGCCCAGTGGAGTAGAAAGTTTCAGGTTCAATGTTATTTTCAAACTCCTAGAAGTTGAGAAGGTGCTCTGCTGGTTTTTGTGGTCTATTGTATTGACTCCGTTTCTGTCTCTCTGGGTCTGTTCTGTTTTTCAACTGATTCTGTAATATCAATTTGGACCTACCCTCTGATAGGAGACTGTGTTATGTGACCAGGAAACTATTAATTAGAAATCATATTAAAATTATATGTGCTGAGGTAGTCTTATAAGCAGCATAATTTCATTTCATGAGGGGCCCATGGGGAGCAGATCTATGAACATCTGACTGCAGCATAGCTTGATTAGAAATTACAGTAAGTTTCCACCATGGACAAAACTAAAACCTGAAACAATACCATCTCATCTATAAGAACGGAAGATCAAGTTATGGTAGAAAGCTTCTTCAGTCTGGAGTTATTGTTTTCCTCTAAGGGTTTTGGAGAAATACCATCTGGAAATTAGATTTAGAAACCATGAAATTAGTATAGTATTTACATCAATAAACTGATTTTATTCCAAAATGTTGAAAGAATTAAAATCCCCAGTTATTTGAAAATATTTGGTTTAAGCAAAAAAAATTTTTTTTTTTTGGCTTAGGACTGGGGTGTCTGGAAATGAAGAGTTCTCATTCCTCTGGATGTCTCATTTCATATGCAAAGTGTAAGAAGGTTGCTCTTGGAATATTTTTTTGGAGACTGGAATCACAAAACCTAAACTTGTGCTTCAAAAATTTTCTTAAAGGATAAAATCTCAGTTTTATAGCTGTGTTTTACAATTCTTGTACCTGGTTCACTCATTTGGGAGCAGGCACGATTATGTGAACAAATTAAGCATTAAAATCATTCTATGAATGCTGCAGTAATTGCTCTTGGAGCAGGTTTTCTCAAAGTGCACTTAATAGTAATGACTTGAGTCTTACATTTGAATGCTTAGAAATGTATCCTACTATTTCTTGGGAGTAGAATAAAAGATGAATCGTTCGCCGGTATTTTATTTTTTCTTCTAAAGTCTGTTGTAGTGGTTAGAGTATAAAAGTCAAGAATTCCTGTCGTAGAGAAAGGGTAATGTGCTTAGCAGTGTTAATGCAGAAAGAAAGTAGAGTTGGCATAAATATGTCTGCCTTATTAATGAAAAGGCTCATGGGACTTCCTTATTCTGATTCAAGTTTCCAGATGCAGACTTTTGGAGAGCAAAGGGCCTCTTTGTTTCTCCACACTATGCAGTGTGTTGTCTTGTATGTGGCAGGCATTCCATAAATATTTCTTGAATGAAGGCTAAATCCACCAGTCCTTGGCTGTCTATTCTGTGCTAAGTACTGCAGTAAACCTTTCACTTGCATAATCTTTTTTAATCTTATGTATTTATATCACTCCCATTTAGCAGATGAAAAACTTAAGGTACAATTAAGTGTCTTGCCTGATGTCACAAAACCAGGAGGTTAATCAGAGTCAAAGCCTTGTCTGCCTCATTCCAAAGCATGTGATCACCAGGGTGCACTGTTTTCCAGAGGAATGTATGAATAAATAAATGGATTCATGTATCGCTGTACTATTTTGAAACCAAATAATTATTACTTTCTGTAAAATTTATCCACATCTTCAAATCTCCACCCTAATCAATTTATATCAGGATAAAACAGTCAAAATTGTGTCCTCTGACAAACCACCTTGGGATTCAGCATTCAGTAATGTTTTGCATTTGAATGTGGAAATGAACTTTAGTGGGCTTTCTGAGGAGGTAGAGGCACGAAAATATGAGGAAGCCAGTGTTTTAAAGACCGTGTGTTCAAAGGCTTTTCTCTTTCCTGTTCTATTCAGAAACTGCCATGTTTTAGAGATTGTTCTCTCATTTGGTCCCCTGATTTTCTATATGAAAAGATAACGTACTTCAGGTATGAAAGGAAATTGTTAGGATGGTAGCACTGAATCTTGATTTATGTTAAAATAGCTATGACACATCTCTGGAAAGAGACCATGGTCTGAATCTAATGGTTTACTTAGCTCTGAACACAGTTCCTCAGTCTTGTACTTCCAAATATTGGAGAACACTGACCAGAATAATACCTGCTTTCTCAGATGTCATTGTCTTTAAGACTCACTCATATGATTCTCTGTATGTTTAAAGGAACCTACACTTCTGATCTGTTTCCACTAAATTGTGCTTATGATTGAGTAAATAGATTGCTGTTTAACATCATGAAAATTTAGGCTATTATAAATGTATATCCCATGGGGGGAAATCCATGGAGACAGCAACTCTCATCATCTTCTCATAGTTCCTAAATTTGAATTGCTGTTTCATTGTCTGTTGATAGCAACTGTCCCAGGAATCCTAGTGCAAACTGTGAGACCATTTTTACTTCTTGTGCTTACTTGTCTTCTGGGTCAAATCCCCTGATCAGATTTATTTAGCATGCATGACATCATTAACATTTCTTGCTTTCCATATCCACTGCCATTGTACTGGTCTAGATACCATTATTGCTCTCACGGCTACCACAAATCCTTCTACTGGATCTCCTGGTTCACATTCGGCTGTACAGCCATTTATCCACACTGAAGAGTGATCTTCCTAAAATGAAAGTTAGATGTCACAGATCTGCTTAAAGACCTTCAGTGCCTCCCTGTTATTGTTCATGGCCTAAAGTTAAGCTCTTTATTCTAACCTTATAAGTATCTGTAGGCTAGATCTAACCTGGCTTTCGGATTGTATTTCTTGATACTGCTCTTCCCACACTCCCACACTCTACACTCAGACAGCAGTTGAAAGAACTTAGTGGATGGAGAAAGGATTTTGAAATCATAAAACCCACCTGATTTTGAACACTGGCTTTGCCATTTGCCAGCTGGCTAATTTTGGGTGAGTTACTTAATATCCCCTAGCTTCTCTGCTCCCATTGGTAACAGTGGGGATAATGATGTGTGCCTCAGAGGTTGTTGGAAAAATTGAATGAGAAAATATATGCACATGACATATAGTAAATCAATTTCAGTGTGCCTTATGTCAGTACTGTTGACATTCTTATCTTCTCCATGCTGTAAGTGCTGCAGCATGCTCAGTTGTGTCTTGTTCATCTGTCTTAGACAGTACTTAGTACAGTGTCTAGCACACAATAATTGCTCAAAAGGGTATTGAATTGATTTAAAATAAAATTACTGGCTAATAATTGAATATCTGAGTTTTATTAAAAACTTTCTGAAGAACAGAGTATGAATTACCCATTTGAGCATTTACCAAATCCTTTTGCTCATTAACCAAAAAGCAATATAATAATAGATAATATCTAAGCTCTCTTGTATTATGTACTCCCAATTCTGGCCATAGTTTTCAGAGTTCTAGTGGCTCCACATTTGCAAAGTGGAAGTACTCTAAAAGGACAGCTAGCGAGAAGGAACTCTTCTATTTTCTTCTCCAGGCAGATTGTTTAATTGTCCTCTTCAGGTGTACCTCTTTTTATGCAACAAACCTATTCATGCTGAATGTGTACATTTTTATAGATTGGTTCACAATTTAACCACAGAGAGCCTGTGGTAAATATTTTTTTTGCAAAGTTAATGAATTAAAACTCTAAATTATCTATCTTGGGGGGCAGTTTGAGGTAATCCATATTATATTTGTTTGGCTTAAAGTGGAGCATCATTCCCATGTGTCCAAAGCACTTAGCTTTCAGCCTTGGGTGTTCTCACCCACACTGATCAGAGATACAAAGGAATTGGTGGTTAGATTAGACCTCAGAAAATAGGTCAGGGTGAGAGAGGCTGAGCTGGCTGTTTAGCTGTGTGCAGAGCTCACATAAACACCTCTCTGATGAATGTTCTGGTATGGGGTGGTCTCATTGTGAAGTGATTGCTGAGTCATAATTCATATAGATACATGTAAGCTAGAATTTGGAAACAGCCCTTTTGCATAGTGAGGCTAAGTGCAAGCAATGACATCTTGTCTCTGGTCATTACTAAACATCTAACATCCAGAAGGGTGACATTAATTTCCAGTACTACTTTAGGAAAGGTGGAGAAGCTAATCTGGTCTAACAAACACAATAAACCACATAGTCATCCCAGTCAAGTGGTAAAATCTGAAAAATGTTTGCATTGTAAGATTGATGAATACTTTCAGATCCCATAACATTTTGACCATTTAGTGTCTCTAGGATAAAAAAATTAGGCCTTACAGACAAACCGATGAAAAAAAGAGTAGATAATTGCTGGATTTTGTACCATAACTAGCAAACCTTTCTTCATCATGGGAAGACAAAGCAGGGGGCAGAGATTTGCTACCTTTTAAATCATAAACATGATTTATAGTTTCAACATCCAGATATTTGAAGCTATGGCTATTGTAGCTGTCAATGCTAAAACACAAGATATTTGGTTTAATGCTAACATTTATGTGTCCATCACTTGATGAGGTTACAGCCTAAAGAACCATACTAATCTCTGGCATCTCCTCTATCTCATGCTTTATGCTCTTTTCTATGAACTGAATATTTGCACTATACCCAAATGTATATGTTGAAACCTTCACCCCCAACGTGATGACAATGCAGCATGGGGTCTTTGGGAGGTAATTAGGTCATGATGTGCCCCTCTAACAAATTAAATTAGTGACCTTAAATGAAAAGGTGCTCTCTCTCTGTCTCTCTCTCTCTGTCTCTGTCTCTGTCTGTCTCTTTCTTTGTCTCTCTGTCTCTCTGTCTCTCTCTCTCTGTGTCTCTCTGTCTCTCTGTCTCTCTCTCTCTCTGAAACTGACCATCTGCAAACCAGGAAGGACAGTAGTTTCTTCCCCAACATCACAACTGTGAACCCCCTGATTTTAACACATTGATTTTAGACTTCCCAGCCTCTAGATTGTGATAAATGTTGTTTAACCACCCAGTCTATAGTAATTTGTTATAGCCTGAGCAGACGAAGAGACTATAAAATATGTGTTTGAGGGAGCGTACTTGAACTTCAGAACTTACTTTCCTCTCTGCCTTGAAGTTCCTTCCAACTCCATTGGATAACGTACCTTCTCCCTTTAAGTGTGATCATCGCAACTGCCCTACTGGAGAGTTCCCAAGGCACGCCTCAGTGACGCTCATATATTTCCCTGTCTCTCAGTCTACTCAACATACTGCACACGATTCCTTGTTTGTATATACAGCAGCAGGCATTTCCGTTTGATTCTCTGAGATATATTTATATCTTGAACCTCCTTCTCTGAGTGACAGAAAGTTTTCAGTCATTTCATATATACTCCCTCCCAACACTTTTGAGTGTAGGATCTAAGTTTTGGTATTATGTATTGCCAGAGAATCATGAGACGGTTACATCTAGTCCCAGCTCATCATTTAGCTTTGTACATCTGCTGAGTGGTATGCTCTTTCAGGTAGTTTCAAGTGGTGGGGTTGTGCAGAACACTGCTTTCTCTGACTTTTTCCTCAACCCAACCAACCCGGACCAACTTTAACATCCACTTTAACTGCCTCTTGAGTTTCAAAGAAACTCTTTTTTTCCCCTTTGCCCCTTCAGAGGCAGAGCCTTGGAAAAATGTAAGGGTCCCTCAAGGCCATCTTCTACCTCTGGTTTTCTCTGGATCATTTTGGAAATCATTTTGCTCTTCGCACCAGGCTGGTCAGGGAGAAACTAAGGAATCTTGCTGCTCTCCCTGGCCTTCCCAGGAGAGAGACAAAGGGCTATTCAGAAAGTCATATGCTAAGCTCTCTTTGAGCTAGTATTTTCTTTTTCTCTTTTCCTATCCTCTTCCCACAACCTATTAATAATATTTTATGTACACTGTTGAGGTAGTAGAAATTAGGACTAGATTTTTCCTTAGTATTTTCCCAAATATTTTAGCTTAGACTTAGATTATTGAAACTCAAAGGCCAAAATGTGATTTATTTTGTCCTCCTGTGATTGCTTCCCTAAGGCAAAGAGTACTATACATCTAATAGCCCTAATGTTTTTGGTAGTGGAGTTGCAAGCAAAAGCAACTATTAATATTTCAAAATGAAATCATATCATTTATATTTCCCTCCATCACTCATCTATGACTTGATCAAAGGGAAGAATTATGTCACTAACCCCTAACATGGGGCTACGTATTACATATGTGGGATGTGAATAGATAAATGCATTCCAGGAGAACACATGTGACTTATTTAATTCACTCATTCATTAAGATAACACATTTCTGAGAATGTCTTTACTCAAGACCCTATACTGAGCATTGCAGGTAAATGGGTAAGTAACTTAGGCATAATCCTTGGCCTCATGGAACTCACTGGCAAGTAAATTCCAGATGGTCTAATATCACAATTTATTAAATATGTAAAATATTGGTAGAATAAATTAAAAATAAATATAGAATATTTTTAAGCCTAAAGTTAGGAGAATGCTTCTTAAGCAAGACTAAAAATTCCAAAACTATGAAAAAAAAACATAAATTTCAAACAATGTACGTGAAAAATATACAACGAAGCAAAAAGTGAACTCCTGTAAACTAGGAAAAATACTTGTGACACATGAGAAGTCCTCGTTAATAACCTAAATGAACAGAGTTTCTACATTACTAAGAGATAAAGAATCCAGTAGAAAAAAACCTGCTCCACAATATAAACTGCCAATTCATGGAAGACTGTATATCGTCAATAAACAAATAAAAATATTATCAAATGATTAAAGAAATGCAAATTAACAGAAGAATGGAATACTGTTTTTCTCACCATATACAAAATAAAAAGAGCGACATCAACCCTGAGAAGGTTTCGGGGCAAAGGCACTCTCATGCATGCCTGTGGGAGGGTGAATTGATGTCTTTTATGGGAAAGTAATCTGATAATATCTAATGTATTCAAATTTGGGATGCATATATTCTTTGGTTTTCTGACAATGTAATTTACAAAAATGAAAGTCCCGGCACATTCGGTGATGTTTATTATTGAAGAAAAATCCACACTGGCTTCCTAAATGTCCATCGCAGGGGAATGATTGAATAGTGCAGTCGGTCCTTGCAGTGGTGTAGTTTATATAGAGCCATGGGGACTTGAGTAAGCTCATTAAATTTTTCCCTGTGTATCCCTATACTGTTTGACTTCCTATAAAGAGCAATTATCTTTTGTAATTAAAAATCTAATAAAGTGAAAAATATTAATTTTAAAACTTGAACATTGAAGCACAATGCACTACCTGTTATGATAGGGGTCAGTCCTGTCCCCAACCCCTTGTCTCCCATGACACCTCTTCAGGGATTTGAAGACAGTGCTATGGGGTCTGCACAATCTCAGGTTAAAAATTCGAAGGCCTTTGAAGTGCTTCTCATATATCTATTATCTCTTCACTCTCTGAGTGACTGCTCACTAGACATGTTCCCTTAAAAGATGCTGCCCAGGAATGAACCCACTCTTTAAGCTGTGTAGCAGAGGACAGAGGGGTGCATCTTTTGTTACAATCACTGTGCTTCTAGTAGTGCAGTGCAATGTCAGATTAGCCCTTCTGGCAACTACACAGTATTGCTCATTCCTTCAGAATTCGCAAATGACAGAAATCCCCGTAGTCTTTGCATGTGTTGTTGCCAAGTCACATCTTCCATCCTTGTGTACTTGCAGATTCTGTACTTAGACAGTATGTTTGTCCTTACTAGCAAGAGCATTAGTCCAGACTTCCTGCGTGGTGAGGTATTTTCACCCCCAACTACCATTTGCTGTCGTAAGGTCAAGTTCATGGACATTGTCATCTCTGATCTTGTTGTGCACTCCATTTCAGTCTTCTTTTGGTAAATGTACATGGTGTAGGATTGAGCTGCTTTGGCTATATTCTTTGCGGAGTATGCTTTTTGATCCAGTCCTTCAGGCAGGTGGAGCACATCTGACCAAATCAACATTAACTTGCATTTCTTTCTCTTAAAAGCATTAAGAAAGCAATATTATGTGTCTGGTCTCTGTTGGATACATGACTTTTATTAGTCTGTTTTTGTCCCAACTTTCTAAAGAGATTTCATTATCATTCCTATTTTTCATATGAGGAAATTGAGGATTAGGGAGATTGAATGCTTCTTCAAAATCACACAACTGGTGAGCAGTAGATCCAGGACATAACCGATAAGTGTTTGATATTGATGCCCATGCTCTTATCCACTATACTGCACCATTTCTATCTTTTAGAGAGCCACATTTCCAAGGCCTAGTTTATGTCACTTGTAAGATACATTCAACCAGGCAGAGGGAAAAGATCAGCGAGGCTGGTGGATGCCTTATGTGTTTGAGATCTAGCAAAGACAAAACAAAACATTGTGACTAGAAGTGAGTGGGAAAGGGAGACGGGGTGGGAGATATGTTCCGAGGGGCAATGGGGAACCAGATTGTGTAGAGGATTTTGACTTGTATGCTGAGTGAAATGAGGACTTATGGGAAAGTTTCAAGCAGAGGAATGACATGACCTAGCTTATTTTTTTTAAAGTCTAATCTTGTTACTGTCTATATTGAGAATAGAGTGTGTGAGACATGACCAAAGTGCTAAGAGCTCTGTTGAAAAGTCATAATTTAGGAGATGATGTCAGAGGGAGGGTCAGAAAAGGTCACATTTTCTCATAGTTAGACCCAAAAGTGACACATTATAACACACTTACCACTGGGAATATGATGTATTCCTATCTATGGGATATTTCAAATAAGCCTGTTTTCTTCATCACCAGGTTGGCTTTGTTTCAGACGGACTTCATTTGAATTCCCTAGTCCTAGGAGTACTATTCTTCTTTGTCACTAGATGGCACTGGTGAGTACTTCTAATTTCATAAACATTTACTCCAACAGCATTTCCACTAGATGGCGCTGGGGCCATTTCCCCCTGAGGCGGCTTGCTTCCAATGTTCACACGTAAACCTCTTGTGCAGGAAGATCTCTGAGAAATTCATCAGTACTCAGTTCTGGTAAAACAAGCAGTTCCTTTAGGACTGCTTTTCTGTGTAGTGTTGAATCGCGCATACCCAATGTAAGGATCACAGTCAAATTCAGAATTGAACTTAGATACAAAAGGAACTCTAATTTATCTTCTTATAGACTAAGTAGAATCCCTCATCATCATTTGACCCTTTGCCATTGAGATTGAATATCCATGCCTAATCTGGTTTGGGAAGTAATTTTTTTCTGTTATAGGTCAGCTGTGTGATCTTGGGTTGGTTACTTGCTTCCAAATATAGTTAAAAATTGGCTTGATGACATGAGCCTTAAAGCCAGAAAACTGAACCATAATTGCCTCAAACAATAATACTCTTTTTGTTTGTCCAGGGACATTTATTTCTTTTGAAAACAATTAGAGGACTCTGACATCCCCTCTTCCTCATGCTTAGTTCTAACTTTATTGTCTTTCCCAGGTTGAGATATATATCTTAACTGTTTATCTTTCATAGTTTATCTTTCAAAGTTAAACTGACCAAAATATTTTATATCTGCACTAGAAGACTAACTTCCTCATCCTTTTAGCACTCGCCTCATCCATATTTTCTTTGGAGTCCTTTTAGTGGAAAGAATGTCCAACTAAAAATCATAAAGGCTGAAATTTGCGTGAATCTTGCCCCTTTCTAATTCTGCATACTTGGACTTAAAATAGTATTGATTCGAGCTTCCCTTTCTGTAAAATGGGAGGAGAGTTTTAAATTACTGGCAGCTGCACTCTGCTTGCTCTTCCTATCAGACTTTATGCTGACAGGTCTTTTTTTTTTTCAGACCTCACTATAAACCAGACATGACTCCAAAAGCACTTCATCTTCTGTTAATAAAAGCACAGTATCTGTTCTGTGAAAAACCAAATCTGTAACCACACGCTGAGCGCAGAAATTCACGCATGTATGCAACAGCAAGTGTCTTTGGAGGGTTCATGTCTCCAACCTCATTTGATACTCCTCCAAATCCATTGTGGCATAGAGAATAGTCATTAAAATCTCAGTTTTGCAGATGAAATATGTGAGGCTTAGAAAAGCCAAGGGCCTAGCTCAAGGTCACCCATTATTTGCTGCTGGAACAGGGAGGTGAGTCCAGGTCTCTGTGAGTGGTTTCCCACTGGGGACTCACTTGACTAATGGGCACTGTTAGAGTTTACTGTGTAAGGTGTCTTGAAACATTTGCTTATTTCTTCAGGCATTTGACCTCAACCTCCTGTGAAGGGGAAAAGTAGTTGCCTAAGGTCACATAAAGAAACAAATACACAGAAAATTGAAGAAGAATGAAGTCCATCTAAATTCACTTTGTTTACAACAAAACCCTTTTTTTCTGTTCAGTTAAGAGCCAGTCCTTAAAAATGAATGTCTTCTCAAAAGAAGCAAATATATTTCCAAATGTTGTAGCCTTTATTAAAATACTAGGTATAAAAAGCAAGACATGTTTGTGCTTAAAAAAACAAAGCACTCCCTTCGTGTTGAGCATATGGAAATCCTTTGATTCAATTCAAAATTTCTATTCTAGGTATAGTTACGTGGTTTTTTTTTTTTTTTTAAGAAATAAAAATGGAAAACATTCAATGCTTTTAAATACCACCTTTCTCTTTCTCAGTTTGCTTGCTTATTATTAATACAGTTTGAATGGATTCTTGCTTTGGCATAAAAGTTTATTTTTAAAGGAACCATGGATATAATCTGTTACTATAGCAATAATTTATCACTCTGAAGCTATTTAATCTTAAAGCAACATAGAACTTTAAATGTCAAGGTGGTTCAGGTTTAGAATGATAATTAAGGTGTTCACGATGGACAGAAATGGAGTTTGGGGGTTTTGGTGTGTTTCGTTTTTCTTGTGGTATTCCTCACCTTGTGGGCATTCTCAGCAGGAAGGGGGGTGGAATTTGCATGTAATGTCAGCATACTTGCCTCCGCTGCCAGCAAGACATGACAGTGCTTAGACACACGTGAGTCACATATGTTTGTACACTAGGGATCTGTGGTAGAAAATCAGGATGCCACATCTCACCTTCAAATGCAAATTGCCCCCAGAAAATAGAACAGTTAAATTTGTGGCAAAACACTCCTCTGGGTAAATCACTTCACCTCTGGCTTAGTAGGCTCTGAATCCAGCATAAGGGAAAGGACTGCTTTACAAGCAAGTCACATTACTGTTTTGGGGTCATAGCCTGTATTGTGAGTGGCAGTACATGTGATTTGGCGTAGCTGCTACCAGGCGGTGCTTAGGATAGAGCCAGCTTGTGGGGGCTCTTTATGCATGATCTGCTCTTCACTTGGTTTTCATTCACCAGGATCCAGTTGACTGTTCTGAAACTCAATTTTTAAAAATGTTTATGTATATGCCTATGTGTGTGTATATATGTTTATGTGTATGTTTGTCTTTTTCATCTGAAATGAGAACAACAGAAATACAGCAGACATTAAATATATCATAGAATCATAGATCTGGATGGCATCTTTCCCACTGTTTACTTGACTGATCCTCAGATAAAAATCAAGCATGAGCCATAGAGATCTGTGGACCCAATCCCTACCGTCTATCTACAACACATCTACTTGTGTTCTTACTGTCTCTTCTAGCCACATTGAAATTGTTCTAATGCTTCAAGAAGTTGTGTTCTTTCTTGCTTCAAGGCCTTTACACTTGCTAACCTGCCAGAAATACAGCGTACATTTTCCGATTCTGCTGCCATTTTCACGCAGTAATTCCTATTTACTAATTGAGCTCAACTCAAAGTCGTATCCTCAGAGACTCTTTCCCTAAACACCAGATTTGGTGAGAATTCTTGTTGTATATTCCCATAGCACTTTAACTTCCCCATGACATCACACTCATGATTATTAAGATTGCTTATTCAGTGTCTAGCTCTTGGCTAGACTGTGAGTTCAATGATCAAGGAATCTGTGTTGCTTATCAAGATATTCTCAGTGCCTACCTCAGAGTGAGTTCTTGAGTGTTTAATGAGTGTATTACAGACAGCTTTGATGGTAGAAAATCAAGGTTTTGTTGTTATGGATTCAAAAGCTTGCTTTAAAATAAACCCTCTCTGAAACCAGAAGATTTCATTTAAAATGTAACACTGAGTTATTCTTGTTCAGTTAGTATAAGAATGAAATGAATCTTTAACATCAATATCAAAATGTACATATTTAAATGTCTGTTATTTCATCTAAATAGTCTCTTTTGAGAAGATGTCTTTAGATTCTGTGGGATATTTTTTATCTTTTGAGTATGATTTTTTTTTGGACATTGTTAAAAGTATTTTTAGAAGCATTAAAGTTATTGATTCTTTCAACAAATTCCATGTTTTCCCAGAAATAAGGTGTAACTAGTAAACAGTGGGACCAATTTTTTGTATGACTCATGAACTGACTCAGAAAGCATTTTGAGGGTTTTTATCTTAATGAAAGGCAAGGAGACATTTTTATTCATGTTTGAAGTCACTGTATACATAACCCAGGCTTGTACACTAGGCACCTATTACATAGTAACCACATTACTCAAGTATCTTATGCTGGGTTGCATTTCTCACACCTCAGGCAGGTGGTATCTGAGGAGCAAACAGGGCTTCAGCAGTGAGGCTTGTTTGCTGCTACAGCCCTGCCCCAGGGCCCTGGCTGTCTGTTTCTATTCTCCTCAGAGCCCAGACTTGACTTGCTGAGCTTTCCTCCTGGCATCTACAGGTGAGTAAATCGTTGGGAATGTTTCCACCTGCTCGATCTCGTTTTCGTTAGTGCATTCCTTTGATTCAATCCTGTTTCATTCACATTTGTTGAGCACAATGACAATTCTCTGGTAAGACTGTGTTAGGAGCTTGGGAATATGTAGGATCACTACAGGGAAGGCATAGTCTAATAGAAACACTGGAAAGATACTGAGAACACCATAAACCATGGAAAATAGTGCAACCATCAAAAGGAAGAGACTACAGGAAAGATCTCCTTCCTCTAAGGACTTCATACCACAATACATACATACTGTAAAGGATTGTGAGAGGCTGGAGTGTGAGCAGGGTGCCACATCATCTTGAAAAGGAAGAGAGAGGGGTTGCCTTCTGACTTTGGGGTAACAGCTTGCTAGTGTGGCTCATGATGATGCTCAGGGACTGTATTAATTTCCTATTCTGCTGTAACCAATTGCCACAAATTTGATGGCTTAAAACAAAAATTCATTATCTTATCTTACAGTTTGGAAGGTTCAAAGTCTAAAATAAAGGTGTCAGGAGAGTGCCATTCCCCCTGAATACTACAAAGAATATATTTCCTGTCATTTTCAGCTTCCAGAGTCCACTGGAATTTTTGAACAATAACCAGTTTCTCACATCATTCCAACCTTTTACTTCTGTCATAACATTTCTGACTTTCCCGTCTCCCTCTAGTTAGGAACCTTATGATGACATTGGGCCCACCTGGAAAATCCGAGTTACTGCCCCCCATCTCAAGGCTCTTCACTACATCTGCAAAGTTCCTCTTGCCATAGACACTTACAACAGGTAGTGAAGAATATAACGTGGACATCTGTGGAGGCCTGCCACAGGGAATAATAGACTAAGAGGAGGAAACAAATATGGGTATAAGTAGCAACGACAAAAAATGACATGCTCTGCTAATATTGCTTCAGTTCTTTAGCCAATTGAATCAAAATCAATGGCAGTTACTCTTCCAAATAGTTTCTCTTTTGAGTTTTACTTCAACAATTCTCTACTTTCAAGCATACCCTTACTATGGTTCAGGTGGCTGGGATGGCTGGAGTGTGAAACATGTAAAACCCAAGGATCTGTGTTTGCAGCCCTGAATTTAGGGAAATATTTTAAAAAACATAAACGATTTAATTAAAAAGCTTCTTCCTTCTCTCCCTCCATCCTGTCCTTCCCTTATTTCTCTTTTTTGTCCAAAATTATTTATTTATGTGCATCTTAAAATTTATATACATTTGAAAACAGTTAAATTTAACAATAGGATGGATATTTGGATATTCAATATTTTATTGCTATTCATATATGTTTATATATTATATACTATGTATGTATATTTGTTTTATTAATTTCACTTTGTTATATGATTTTTAGGATATTGAATTCACACCTCAGTCTGTGGGCATTTTACAGCACACTCACCACTGCAGTTGTAGATTCCTTTATCACTGCTTATTTTTTTGTTTTGATTTTTTTTCAGGCCAAGAAAATAGCGTAATTTATCACATCAAATACTTCTTTCAAAAGAAACTAAGGAGAGTACAATATATTGGATATCTCTAAAACAATGAAACTTAAAAATGAATATGGTAGAATATAGAAAAAAATCATAATGTAAGCTGAATCACAATTCCATAATTTAGAAAAGCTAAAAATTGGACTTATCAAGAAGAATAAAATAACTAAAACAAAACAAAACAAAACTCAACATGATGAAAGTAAAATTCAAAAATTTTGGATAGTGTTAACTTTCCAAATCTAACAATATTGATAACAATAAAACTAAACAGAATAAAATATTAAGCACACAGGATTTGAGCATAAAAGATAAATTTCAATGTTGGCTCTGACACTTATATGCTATGTAAACTTAGGCAGATTTCTTAGCTTAGATTTTCTCATCTATAAAATAGGGGTAATAAAATCTACATCATAGGCTTATGTTACATAAGATAATATATGTCAAGTTCTTGAATAGGCCCCACATAGCAATCACAGGTAAAGAAACTAAAGCGGTCATCAAAAGTCTCCCTAAAAATGCAAGCCCAGGACCAGATGTCTTTTCCAAGGTATTTTGCCAAATCTTCAGAGAAGAAATAATACCTATTCTACTCAAAGTCTTCCAAAATATTGAAGAACAGGGAACACTCCCAAGCACTCTTCATAAGGCCAACATCACATTGATGCTAAAATCTTACAGAGATGTCACCACGAAAGATAATTACAGGCCAGTATCTCTAATGAACATAGATGAGTAGGGCTAATAGACCTGTTTTTAACTGGGGTTTCTTTATACTTTGTATAGCTTCTTCAAGTATTTTTCGCAGAACTTGTTTTGGGGTGATAAATTCCTTTAACTTTTGCTTATTGTGAAAGCTCATTTCTTTTCTAAAGCATTCCTTCAGTTCTGAATGATAATTTCACAGGGTGTAATATCCTAGTTTGAAAATCCTTTCTTTCAGTCTTTTGAATATACCATGCCATTCCCTTCTGTCCTGTAGAGTTTCAGTTGAGAAATACAATGACAATCTTATGGGGACTCCTTTGTTTGTGACTTGTTTTTCTCTGGATGCTTTTAAGATTCTTTCTTTATGGTGTACTTTTGACATTTTGATGACAATGTGTCTAGGTTTAGGTCTGTTCAGGTTTCTTTTATTATGGACTCAGAGCTTCCTGGGTCTGGAGGCTTGCTTCATTCTTTAGGTTAGGTAAATTTCAGCTATTATTTATCAAATGCACTTTCTGCCCCCCTTTCTCTTTCTTCTACTTCTGGGTCCCCTGTAATGCTAATGTTATTTCTTTTGATGTTATCCCATAGGTCTTAAATTTCTTTGAATTCTTTTATCTCTTTGCTGGTTTGCTTGAGTGCATTCCTCTGTCGTATCTTTTAGCTCACTGATTTTATCAGAGGCTTTATCCATCTTATTCTTGAGTCCACCTATTGAATTCTTTAGGTCAGCTATTGTGCACTTTATATCTTTGGCATCTGGTTTGAGCTGCTTCATTTATTCTCTCTCTTGTCTGTTCTTTTTCTTCCTCTGTTGTTTTCTTTGTTTCCATGAATATGTTTATTACTGTTGCCCTAAAATCATGTTCACTCAAGTTTGTATACATCCGTTGCATTCAGATTTTTCCTTGGGTTTTTGATTGGATCCATCACTTCACTTATATATCTCCATGTCTTTGCTCTGTTTGGCATTCTGTTTATGTTTCTATGGGTTAGGTTTTCCTGCAGTGATGGCCTTTTATAGGATATTGACTTGTGCCAAGTAAGCCTGGATCTTGGTTTGGACACTGGGATTTCTAGAGTTTTGTAGCGTGACCACTGTTTGGATTTGTTGAAGTTCTCATGTGCGCACTCTGTTGCTGCCCAAAAGTTCAGTGTATGGAGTTGGCATTTGTGTGGGGGATGCAGGGCCTTGCCCCAGCATTCCAGTTCCCAACTGCAATGACCACGTTTCTGTTAGCCCACAATTGGCAATCAGGCTGTAGTTTCACCTACACCCACAAGGTGGCGACGGTGGGTAGCATTGACAGTTTCTCCCTCTGGGAAACTCTTTTTCACCCTTTAATCCAGAGGGCAGGGTTTTCTGAGACTCTTGGGCAATGTGGTGGGAAGGGGTGGGTATGGGTGATTCCTGTAGCTTCCTTCCGGTTATGGTGACGCCAAGTATAATGTTCTCACTGGGCTCCCACTCAAACCACTGGGACACTGGTACCTCTTCTGCCCTGCAGCCAGAACCACCCCCCACCCCTTGTCCTAGTCCCACTGGGCAGGCTCTCCACTATTCACAGGATTCCTGGGAGGGCCAGTTCTTCCCACAGTTCCACCCCCTCTGCCACAGCCAGAATCCCAAGTCCGAGTCTACTGGTGTGGCTCTGAACCTAGATGTTTTCCCCTACCCTTTGTTGTCACAATTGTTACCTTGTCTCTATAGTCTCTCTGCCTGCTTTTCCTCATTGTTTGTTTCTGGAAAATAGGCAAATTCCTAGTTGCTCTGTGGGGAGGATGTGAGTCTCGCTCCTACCAGGTTGTCATCTCTACCAGAAATGCTTCCTTCCTTTCTTAAAAAATTCCCTAATTCTTTGAAACACGTGTCAGAAGACACTTACCAACTACATCTCCTTGCTGATGTCATATGACCACATCCCAAGCATCATTATCACTTAACAGTGGGGATATGTTCTAGAAATATGTAACTGTTTCATCATTGTTCAAACTTCATAGTCTAATTGCACAAACCTCGATGACTTAGACTACTACATACCAAGCCTGTATGGTATAGCTTTTTGGGACCACCATTATATGCTTTCTTAGATATCATCAAACAAAACATAACTTTAGTGCCTGGTTCACTGTATTGCTCTTTATTCCTATTACTTTTCCTGGCATGATTTGCCTAACACTCTGGCCTTATAGTTGGGTGACCTTCACATATTCTTTTCTAGCTACTGCCCCATTTGTAGTTCTACTTTACATCAAAACATTTTCAAAGAGATACCACTTCCTCATCCTCCATTCACTCCTCAAGTCACCATGATCTGATTTTGGTAAAAATATGTATGCTTGTCAAGGTCAATATTCATGACATCACTGTGACATGGTATTAGCATCATCATATCTACTTAATATTGCATATGTACATACATACACATACAATGAAATGCTCAATATCTCCAATTGAATGTTTAAAATATATGTCTTAATATCTCCAAAATGTGACTCCAACCCCTAAGTTAAATTGGTACTTCCCCAGTTGTACTCTTCAAATCTTATTTCATTACCAAATACAAATTAATTGAAAAATTTTATATTGAGAATGTCTCCATTCTTTTTCTTTCTTTCTATCCTAATCACCTCCAGTCTAGCCTCCTACTTGCTCTCCCTGCTTCTACTCTTTCCCCACCATTATCCACTCTCCACACAATTGCCAGAGTGGTTTGAAAATCATTCATACTTTTCTTCCATTTTTCCTTTGGTATGGAACAAGGGTTGCAAATTTACTTGCCTATCAGGGTCAGGAATTTAAATGAGTGAAATAAGTCAGGTATATATTTTCATTAACTAAAAACAAAACCACCACAAAACTAAATCAAGCATTTAAAAAATTTATTGAATTAATATAAGGATGTAACACAATAACATATATGATATGGTAGATTGTAATTCAAAATTGAATTGTAAAAAGAGATACTATAATATCAATAGGATTTAATTATCTTGCTTTTGTTTTCTTATCTGTTCTAGATTTGTTACAGATTATCTCTATTACAAGGGAAACAATGATGATAAATGGAAATACACCATTGGTCTCAGACTGGGGAGTACAGTCACTAATCTTTTAAGTGTCTTCATAGTTTTGCCTTTCCCAGAATGTCATATAGTTGGAATTTTACAGTATGAACCTTTTCAATTGGTTTCTTTCATTTACCAATATGCAGTAAGATTTCTCCATGTCTTTTCATGGTTTGATAACTCATTTCTTTTTAGCATTGAATAATATTCCACTGTCTGGGCACACCAGTTTGTTTACCCATTCCCATATTGAATGATTACAAGGTTTGACAATTTTGGATAAGGCTACTGTAAATATTCATGAGCTAGTTTTTGTTTAGTCATAATTTTTCAACATTTGGGGGCAAATACCAAGTAGTACAATTGCTAGATTATATGATCAGATTATGTTTAATTTTATTTTAGTGAATTACCAAACTGTCTTTGCACATGGCTATACCACCTTGCATTCCCACCAGCATGAATAGATTCCCTGTTGCTCCATATGCATGTCATCATTTGATATTGTTAGTGTTTGCACTTTGGTAATTTAGCAGTTGTGTAGTGCTGTTTTAATTTGCAATTCCCTAATGACATATGATGTTGAATGTCTTTTAATATGATTAATTGCCCTCTATTTCTATCTTGGTGAAGTATCTGTTCAGATTGTATTTTTCATTTTTTAATTGGGTTGTTTTCTTATTTTTGAGTTTTAAGGGATATTTGTATATTTGGGATACACATCCTTTATCAAATATAGATCTTTTGCAAATACATTTTCCCAGTCTGTGTCTTGCCAGTCTCAACATCATTTTTCATACAGTAGAAAGTTTTGAATGAAATCTCAATTATCAATTTTTTTCAATGATTTTTGCTTTTACATCTGAAAACTTATTGCCAAACCCAAAGTTGCCTAGATTTTGTCCTATGTTATCTTTTTGGTGTTTTCTAGTTTCGTTCTTGTCTACATTTAGGATTGTTATATATTTTTAATTAACTTTTATGAAAGAGCTAAGATATTTGCCTAGATTAACTTTTTTTCATGTGGTTGTTCTCACCAGACCCATAACACAAGCCCAGGATTTGGGATGCATGTGGGACTGCTCCCATGGTGTACTAGACCACTAGGTCACAAGAATGTACAATGGACAGGCATATCTTAAGAGTTTTATGGTCTTTGGTAAATCTTTTGTTAATCTACTTGAGCATCATTTCCTCAGCTCTTAATTAAGGATTCATTCATTTGAGTATCTTTTATGTCCCAGGCATAGTAAGAAGAATGGTTTTTAAATCTTTTTCTGAAAAAGGGGTTGTAAGTGTCTAAATGAGATACAAATGTTCACTTACTATTAATGTTCTTCCTTCACTCCACATGAGATAGTTTCATATAATCACTGTAGACTTGAGAAAAGTAGCACATGGGTATACATTATCCTCATTTGATAGTAAGGAAATTCATCAAAGATCAGGAAACTCATATACAATCAGGGCAAATGAAAACCAAAACCCAGCTAAGCAGATAGTCTTTGTAAATAGTCTAAACACTGGCTGCACATGAATTCATTGGAGAGCATTAGCTTTCATTTCATTTTTGAAAAAAAAAAACTGATGCCTGGGCTTTATGGCTGGGGTTATGTTTTAATTTCGGGGACTGCCAGGGAAAAGATACACTTTTTGCAAAATCTTGCAGATTCTTGTGTTCAGATGGGAAGGAGATCCTGTGGGCTAGACTAAGCAGTGTGAGTTTTCAGTGGGCTGTCTCAGTTGACCTGTTTTCTGCAGTTGTATGACTAGGTAGTATGAAATGTCTTAGCAGGCAAACTCCTCTGTAGCCTGTACAGTTCTATTGTCTCCCTAAGTTCACTTGTCATCTTAGGGAGCTATACCTGACTCTCTTCATTGTTAGTATTTTTTATTCCAAACATTATGGCAGTCACAGTCAGGTAAGGTGGTATGAAATCCAGAAAAAACGGTTCTAGTCAATTTGAATGTGGTATCCTGCTATTTCCTGGATGTTTTAAGTTTGGTTTTGATAGTGACATTATCCCTGGGGGTGTCTTAAAAAAACTATGACAACTTGAAGTCTCAGTGTGTCATAGGTGTACATCTTCTTGTTTAAAATTTTATTGGAACCTACTTAGCATAGGATTATATTTCTACCTTAATTAATTCATGAAGAAAGTGGACATAGGCAAGGTCATTGGAAAGTTATTCTGATTTCTTTTGCTGTCTTCTCCATTATACTCAGAAAATGTCTAGTGGAAATATAAATATAAACTTCTATTCATCAGAAAATACTAGAGGAGAGGAGATGTAAGGTAAGGCACATGCTTTGAGTTATGAATTACAGGAAAAAAATAGATTGTTTTATGAGGATGCTTTATTGCAGTTGTGCAATGTCAACCTGGGCTTGATTACATTGTGTTTGACCAGCCCCGTCATCACCTTTAACACTGTAACACACATACACACACAAACACTCTTCATTCGTTTCCTCAGTACTATTAGACTCATCAGAGTTTTTAATAAGTTCTGAGAAAAAACGGAGATTATGCATGCCAAAAGCCTTTACTTCCTCATCTTTCTACCTACAAAGTCCTAGACTAAAGATGATTTCTGAAAACAAGGTTTAGGGATCCAGTCAGGCGTACTTTCTTGTCCTTTTTCTTTTTTATCTCTCTCTACGTGCCTTTGCTGCCAAACAGATTTGGCCCTGGAAAATCCTGAATCCTGTCAGTACCCTGACCTCCATGGCTTGTTCCTATTTGGGGCTAATTTGGTTTTTGCTAGTCTCTTTCCTCAGACGTGGACCCTGCCTTCCCACCTTGGTCTTCAGCATGGTATACTGCTTTGTGTAAACTGATCTATAGATAACGCTGCTCTCACACTGTGAGATATCTGTAGACTGCTTCATGAAACTTGCACTCTCATGCCCACTCTCCTACATGCAGGTGAATTGCAGAACTGGCTGGTGCCTGTGAACAACCCACCAGAGACTACAGCCAGCTCCTGCCTCCTTGGTATCTCATTCATATGTCTCTGCTTGTTATCCACCTTTCTTTACTCTGCCAGCTGTATTGGTACCTTTAAAATGGAAACTTTCTGTGACACGGTAACAGGGAAGGACTAGATGACTTGGCTTGGAATAAGCTGTATTATCCAGGACACTTTAAGCTTGCCAAGGCTTGAGCTTGCTACAATCATTTGGCATACAAGAAATCTTATGTTACCGGGTTTGAACACCTTACACCTTTGGATTTCTATAGGGTTTATGTACTTTTTCAAATTCTCCTTGTCTTTATTTTTACTCTTTTTTAAAAATCATTTATTTTTTTTGACAGAACACTGCATCATGATGTTATATAGGTTTCAGATGTGCGTCATTGTAAATCAAATCTGTATATTGACATTAAGTTCACCACCATCCATTTCTATCCTTTGCTATATAATTGACCTCTTTTTACTCAATTTGCCTTCCTCCCAGCACCTTCCCTTCTTGTAACTATTAATTTAATAGCTAAAAGTCTGTTTTTATTTCATTTAGCTCATGTTTACCTGGTTTCCCTGTATATCATATACACGTGAAATCATGTAATGTTTGTTTTATTCTTTCTGACTCATCTTACTAAGCATAATTTTCTCTAGGTCCATCTACGTTCTTGAAAATGGCCAAATTTCATCTTGATAGTTCACTACTAGTCCATTGTGTAATATGAAGGACTGGATATTTTGAATTAACTTTCAGTTCTAGGAAAGTCTCTGTTGTCCCCATCTCCCTACCTTCAGTAGATCTGGACAGTGAAGAGTTATATTATCTTGTAGACAAAATGTAACCCCTGTCTCATTCTTCTCAGCTACTACCAATCACTACCAAATCAGTCTGGTTTTCCCTGGGTAATGTTGACGTTACATGGCATAATGTTATAAATCTCTCCTTAGCTGTTCTTTACCCTTGATTCACATAGTTTTTATTCTTAAACTATAATTTCTTTATAAGACCCACCATCTATAACATATATTTTATGTGGATTTACATTTTAGCGAAATACCAAAAATGCCTTTGATGTCTAGATACTATATAAGGAAAGAATGTAATTTATGATTGTTTCATTTCATCCTCTTCCTGCTAAAGCTATTTTCCCTTTAGAAACTCATAGCAAGGTTGGGCTGCTGCAAGGTTGGAAGTTGCTACTGGTAAAGAATATTCCCAAGACCTTTCTGATAGTATTTCTTTCATTTAAAGTAAATCCGCAAATCAGTTGCATTTAAGCGATGCATAAGTGACTCAAAATTCATGATTAATGATTGAGCCATCTGCTACACACTGAGCCATTTCTTTTGTTAGGTGCGTGTGAATAGTTGGAAGTGATTCTAAGATGACACCTGAAGGAGGAGGGCACTTCATTAGAGAATTTGGCCTGTAGCAGTTATTTCTGAACCATGATAACTTTTATCAAAACAGTTAGAGAGAGAGACAGAGAGATGATAGAATCAATGAGACAGACAGAGACATAAACATAGAGGAAGAGCGGGAAGCAGAGGGTCTTGGAGAAGGGAAGGGGAGGGATTGAGAGGCTAATTTATATTTCAATTTGTATAGCTGCCTGTGGCTACCATCTGCTGTATTAGGTGGTTAAGAGTTAAAGGATTGGACTAAAGAGTGAGTGGCTCTTTGCAATGCTGAGTTGCTCATAGTCATATACTTCAAGGCTGGGGATTTTCAGCATAACCAGCCTTCCCCATCACTAGTGTTTCTGGGTTCGTTAGTCCATTTCTTTTAATTCTTATAGATTCCAGTGTATCACATTTTTTGAAATGTGATTAATTTTATTGCAGGAACAGTACATCATAACACATAGGTTTAAAGTGTATTGTTGTAAATCAACATCTGTATATAATAAAATTGACCACCACCATTTCAGTTCTTTCTTCACCATGCAATTGACCCCCTTAACCAAATTTCACATTTTTTACCAAGTCTGCTTTAGTTCATAGACATACTGTTTCTGACGATGTGTAACTTTTATTCAGAATAACATTTATATACATTTAATTTCTTCTTACTAAATAAGTTTTTGGTGTGAACAAGTAATTCTCTTGTCACTGAGAATATAGACTTGAGGAAGATGTGTAAGCAGAGGAAGGAGATAGATATTTTTACCTTGCAAGTGCTGAATCTCAGTATTTCATTGATTTACTTTTTAAAATAACTCATCAGATAAGAAAGATCAACAAAGCTGAAGCTTGCAGTGTATCATGTCAACACCTAGCATCACCTCCAAACAAATGCTTCTTTTCTACTTAACCCCCACTCCTGACTTCTTTCCTCACATTTGGCTAATCAGCCTCTTCCAGGAGCTTCAGTGACAGGAACTCATTCTTTCTATGTTCTGAGGCTGTGCATTCCATTGCTAGGTGAATTCTGTCCTTAGAAAGGTTCTCTTTAAGGTGTGACAGAATCTGTTTTCAGCCATGGTTTCTACTTCTGGGATAACACAAGCACTTGTAAATCTCTATCCATATATCAGTTTTCTAGATAATTGAAGAGAAAACTGGTTTTTTTTACATAGAGTTTTCTGGATTTTTCTAATTCATTTATTCATGGCAGACTTATTTTTATTTTAATATTTTAAAAGAATTTTTAGTTTCACATTAAGCATGAGAGGAAAATACAGAGCTTTCCCATATACTCCCTGCCTCCACACATGCATAGCCTACCCTTTTAGCAACAGCACTCAAAAATGGTATATTTATTGACAAGGATGAGTCTACATTGAGACACTACAATCATGCACAGACCATAGTATATTTTATGGATTTGGATTAATATATAATGACATAGATCCATTATTTAACATCCTACATAGGGTTACCATAAGTCCCAGTTTAGCAGCATTAAAAATGCCCCCCCAACCCCAAATACTGATCTTCCCCCGATTACTTCAATTGGTCTCCATTTCAATTCTAAAGTTATAGTAAATCTAAACATACAGAGTATTTTCACTGCCCTAAAAATCCTCTGTGCTCTGCCTATTCATCCATCCATTTCCCCACTTCCAGCAGCCACTTGTCTTTTTTTCTTCTCCATGCTTTGCCTTAGCCAGAATCTCCTATACTTGGAATCATACAGTATGCTTTCAGATTAAATTATTTCACTTAGTAGTATGCATTTTAAATTCTTTAATGTTTTTTCATGGCTTGATAGCTCTTTTCTGTTGCTTTTCATCCTTGCCAGTGTGTGGTGGTGCCAGTGTTTCAAATTCTGGCTGTTGTAATAGTGTGTAGTGGATCTCATTGTCATTTTAATGCACATTTCTCTGATGACATATGACGTAGACCATCTTTTCATATGCCATCTATGTATCTTCCTTCGTAAGGTGGCATGAAGTTTTTTTCAAAAATATTTTTATTTTTTCTTTAGTTTACTTTCCTATATTCATTTTAGGATATTGAAATTGTACCCTGTCTATGGGTATTTCACACCACACTCACACCAGAGTTCTAGTGTCATGGCAGACATTTAAATCTCCTGATTGAATTGTCCTTGTGGTCTTGAGCTGCCCAGCTCATTTATTAGTGGTCCATTTGAGGTAGTACCCCAAACTGAAGCTAACACTCCAGATAAGATTTTATCAGTAGCTGCTTACTTTGAGTTTTGGAAACATCATTACTGATAGAGCCTAAGATTACTTTATCTTATTTTTTTACAGAACAGTTATATCAATACTCACATTAATCTTATAGACAACTAAAGAGCCATAGTTGTTCTCATAAGTGTTAAGTCCTGTCTCTCCAGTATGGTATGGCTATATTTCAGTGGCTAGGTATAGGACTTCATATTGACCCACATCAAAGTTCACACTGATAACTTTGGCACATGTGATAGATACTATGATGCATTGCAAGATCTCTCTTCAGAAATGAAGACATTTTTTCTCCTGCTTTTTGGAATACAATTGTCAATAACCCTCAAATGTCAACAATCATTGGCCATTGCCTCAGCTAAAGAAAATTACCTTGCTAAGGTCACATTTACTTTCAGAGGCAGCCTCCATTCACTGACTGGTCAACTCCAGGGTTTAGCATCCCCCTATTTCACTTAGGGACCATTTTCAGGGTCGTCTCAGATCCAGTACTTTGTATAGGGAGTGAGCTGGGTCTTTATTGGACTGGCATCACTAATCATTATCCTCCTCTACTTATCTCCATTTTTCCCCTTCCTTTCACAGATTGACTCCAAGACTATGCCCTAATCTTCTGCACGCTCATTTCTAGCTCAAAGTCTATTTCACAGAAGACTTCTATCTGTGTGGCAAATTCATTTTGTATCCTGCATCTGTCATTGAAGGTAACAGCTATTTTTATATTTAGATATGATTTCTTTCCTGAGGTCCAGACTCTTTACTATTTTAAACTCTTTACTGGAAATTTTTAACTTAATGTGTCATGCCTGGGCATCTCAAATTCAACATATCCACAACTCTACTCATTTTTGCCACTTTTTCTCCCCTAAACAACTCCTATTACTATAGCAGTTTAAGTATCTGCACTAGAAATTGTGTGCTCCTTTCCCTTAGCCTAAACACTCAAAGCTTGCTTCATTCCTTTTTCACTACCATTTTCCTAATCAAGCACTATCCTCCACCATTGACAGTATTATAATATCCTACTGTGCCTCTAGTCCTTCCTCATGACACTCCACCTTTCTTCACATGACCACCAGAGGAGATTTCAAAAACACAGGAAATTACTCTATGTTATTGAGATTATCACCCTTTATTTTAGAAACGTTGATGCTCTTTCCCCTACCCCCTTTCTTAAAGGATCAAGGTAAGAATTCATAGACTGGTCCTACAGTATTTTACCCAACCATTTTCTCTTTCTTGTATCATCTTCTGTGCTCTTTGTATGTACTCTAGTCTCCAGCAACACTAGTCCACAGACATAAGCACTCTACTCTGTGCATACCTTTGAAGATGCCTCTCATGCCTGGGGAATTGTCCTTGTCTCCCAGTAAATTATATCCTTGCTTTAAGACTTATCCTCCAATATATAATGCAGTGTTTGGCCCATTTTGGTTCCACTGGGTCCTCAACAAAGGTTTTAGGATGTGTGTTTGTGGAGTTGAACATAGGATTCAAATTAGAAGTTGAAAACGAAAATAAAGGTACTGAAAACTTATCTTGATCAAGTAAATCAAATGTGGATTAATATGCACACTTAATTACTTTTTAAATAGTTTGATATCTTTCTTATGCTACTAATGAATGTAAGAAATTTTAACTTTTATATTTTACATCTTGTTAATGGTTAAACTGGTGTGCCCCAGACTAAGATGTTATGGTGGAATAAAAGTACATTTCTGTAGGGAATGTAGTTTTAGGATTCTTAGAGTTGCTAATGGGGAAAAAGGAAGGAAAAAAAAAGCCAACCAAATGGCACTGGTAGTTAAATGAAATGTTAAAATGTTGTCCCTAGAAGAGAAATTTTATCCATATTTCTGTGAGAAGGCAAATGTGAGACTTAGTGTTTTTCAGTGCTGGGTTTAGCATAAGAAAGGAGTTCCAAGGCAGCACCTGTAGAGAGACTCCATGGAGTTCATGGAGTGAGTTGGCTTCAACCTAGTGAATAATTGGAAACAGTAAAAATCCTCCAACATGACTAAGATGTGAATGCTGGTCTGAAATCAACAAGTGAACATTTACAAAAATAATTAATTCTGAATTTAATGTTAGCATGTTAGTGGAAATGGAGGAGTCCTAACTTAGAAGTGGTTTATGTAAAAATAAAATGGTATGTGTTTGTAAGCGAACAGTTTGATGTGACTGGTGAAAGGGAGATGTAATCGTTATACTACCAGAGCTACAGCATTCAGACCACAGAATCAATAGCTGACCAATTTTGTACTGATTCAAATATGTCGAGAATATCACATTCAAATTACAGAGAGTAATGCCAAATGTGAAGGCCTCAAGGGACATTAAGTTGAATAGGGAAGGTAGTGCTCTTTACTAGGAAAGGTCGAAACAGCATAAATACTAAGCAGGAGAAGAGGTGACTCAGGTGGGGTGGACAGTCACATTGGAAGCATTACCATGTAGAAGGACCAGATGTTGGGTTATATTACCTGGAAATGACTAAGGCAAAAGTGAAAAATGACAACTTTGACTGAAAATAAAGCTTTATATTCAAATACATCTAAAGATGTCCAAAAGTAAAATGCCCTGCCTTTTGTGGTAATGGGTGAGTTGTTATTAAGGGCAGGCTACCAAGGGCCCTTTTAGGTTTCAGTTTAAGAGGGTATGAACTCATCGAGTACTAGAATGCATCATTTCATGTTTAGATGTTGTTACTGTTGCCAATTTTTCCCTTCTAAAATTAACTTTATTTAAATATAATTTACATGTTTAAATAATTTTAATGAAGTATCCATTTTTGTGTGTTTTAACAAATATTTAAGTCATATACACCCATAAAACCTTGATCCCCATCAAGATAAAGAACATTTTCATTACCTTAGAAAGTTCTAAGGGCCATTTTGAAATCTCTATTTTTTTACCAAGATGATAAAAATTGTGGTTTTTCCCCATTTTTTTAAAAACATTAGAGTTATGCTTATTTAGAAACAAGTACACTGAATAGAATATCATGAAAGTTAAGAGAAATATGTTTCCTCTTGTCCTGGTTCCACAACTTTGCTATCTAGGTTACCTTGGGTAAAACATTTTGCTTCTCTGAACATTAGCTTCTTTTCCCCTTATTATTAGATGTGACTAACACTAGTACCTAAATTATGGCTGATTTTAAAGATGAAATGAAACATTAAATCACTGAGGTAAGTGTATGATACATAGTAAGTACTCAGTAAATAGTTATTGTTATTATTATTATTATTGCTTATTTATGTGCAATTATTGGAGGATAAAGTAAAATGCTCCCAACTATTGAAATAATGCAGACATTTTCCTCTTTGCTTATAACATAATAAAGTTCCCTTTGCAGCTGCATTTTGTAATTATTTGATAAGTTATTCTTATTAAGTCTATGGGCAGTTTCAAACTTTAATTCCTTCACCTTTATTTGTAACATAAAAAATAACAGAATTTATGAGGCAACAGATGAAAAATGTTATCACTTTTTGAATAATACCTTCAGTTGAAAATTAAATGATTTGAAATATAATTGCTTCTGGAAATGACTTTATGAGCAGTGGAAGGATTTAATGGAGGAATGAAAAATAAAGCGATTGCACAAAGCGCAATTTGATTTCTTGCTGTGGCTTCATGGTAAGAGTCTGTTTCTGCCCTATGTTTCAGCATGTGGTCACTTTTATGTTAGTAAACAACAATCCTCTATTCTCCAGTCACATATTTTGAAGTCCGGTAGTCCACGTTTATGCTGGTGGAGTTAGGACTCAAATACAAGTTAAATCTTTTTTCAAATGGAATGTAGTAGTGAATTGGATATAATAATTGTACTTATTTGCTTCAAGTGATATTTTTAATGGCAAAAATGTCTTCATCTATAAATTAATGATTCTTCATTGGATAACAGTGATGTGAACGACAGTATATATGTCACAAACACTTTATAAACTGAGAAACTTTAGATAGTTTTAAACACACTTATTTACTTAAGAAGCACTTGAATCCTTAAATGTGATAATTTTCACTGGGAAAATTCAAGAGAGGAATATAGTATTTATCATTTTCCATTTTCTCTGTTTATCTTCAGTGACTAGTTCTGTGAATGGCTTTGTCCAAGACCCTCATTTTGTGGTCAAGCTTTCTCCAACATCACACAGAAATTCAGGGTCCAAGTGTTTCTCACTAATATTCCTGTGCTCTTTCCTCTCTAAAATGTTGGGTCTTTGATTTGACTATTTTGTTGCAAATGACTACTTGCCAATTATATTTATTTTTGCCAAAGAGATAAATTAATTATATAACAGCACCTTAATCCATAAACAAAGGCAGTTTCAGTCAGTGAAACTTTGAGTTTGAAATGTCTCCTTGGTAACAGTTTTTATTTCTTGAGTGTTTCACATAGATGTCCTTAGCTTTATATTGTGGACAAAACAATGATCTGATTGATTCCTTTTGACATATTTGTTAATAAATTTAATTATATACGTACATATACATATACATATATATATATACTTTTTCATTTACACAGCTAGATGTATAGATATAATTTTACATATTGGGATCATACTATACAGTTTTTAATAATGAATGTTGAATTCAATTATTCTAGTAATAGGTATTAAGTTAACTTCTAGATGATTTAACAGAAAGAAGAAACAGTGTAATTGAATAAATCTTTAACCTTCAATAACTATTATTTCTCCAAAAGAAATATTAGATCCTGTAACTTCTATCTTAAGATAATAAAAATATTATGGAAAACAATGAAGGGTTCGGAGTCTTATGTTAAAACTGCATTCGTGTTAGGCTGACTCTAAGATGGCTTCTAATGATTTAATTTTTATATTGTCAAATGTTTTAGTCTTTTTACATGATCAACATTTTTTCATTTTTGTTCTGTTCTGTAACCATCATTTCTTCAGACCTTTGGTGCCAGGAGACTGTTTCCTGTTGGCTCTGATTTGTGGTTACTTGTATTTGTTGGTTCTTTTGCTGGTTCTGCTGCCTTCTCTGTTAATCCAGAGGGTATGGTAAGAACATACCTCTCAAAACAGAAAGACATGTGGATTTGCTTCCAGAGACAGGAAGGAAAACACTATGTAACAGGGAAGATTCTGTTATTTTCTTTATGCTTTTGTGAAAAGAGAGGCCCACAGAATCACTGATGACAACTCTGAATTAGGGGGTAGAGTAGGCAGAATATGTGGCACCCCACAGCCAGAAAGTTGGCACAGAAGGTAAGTGACATGTTGATGAGTCATACTGCTAATGAGTGGTAGAACTGGGATAAGAACTAGGGTAGTTTAGACTTTAGTGTAAGTCTGTGTCCTTAATCACCTCTCTCCTGCCTTTCGAGAGAATGAAAATGCAGTAAAAGGTGGTCAGCATTAATATTGCATTGACTCTCCAATGAAGATGAGAATTGGCTTAATTCAGGCTGAATGTCTGATAATAGAATATAAGCTCATTTCTTTCCACTCAAGGAAATATAAAAAGCGTCACTTGCTAACCAAGACTTTACCTGTTACAGATTGGCAGTTGCAGGAAGGGAAAGAAACTTCTTGTTAAGAGTAAATCTATCGAGAGTTCTCATTGTGAAGAAACCTCGAGAGTTCTCATTGTGAAGAAACCACTCTTTTCATGAGTTGCTTTTTTACTTGTGCTCTCAAGTATTACTTAGCATCACTGTGAGTGTTAAAAATTTTGTTTCCAGACACTTCAGAAGCACACAGCAGAGCTGATACCCATTGATCTCTTTCCTGTTTTTGTCTTGGCTTTGGTGTGCTTGATTTCCTACTTATACCTGGCACGAACATCACCTTTGCAAAAGATGTGGCTCATAGAAGTGGCTGCCTACTTTTCTTTGTTGTTCCTGGGATCCAGGTAGACTATTGAGTGAAGCTCTCTGTTATATGATGCCCAGGGTTTAATGCTTCCAACTCTGGGCAGTCCTCTCAGCTCCTGCTTTTTCACTGGCTTACCAATTACATGTAGATATTTGTCTTCAAATAAAATTTAATTGACATCAACACAGAAGCCTGGTTGGGCTCTTTGTAATGTAGGAAACTGTAGCCATCTTGAACTCAATTGAAATTGGACACATTGAAGGTGGGGAGAAAAACTTAACAAACAAGCAACTAGTTGAGGATATTAGTTCACTTAAGAATTAGGGAATTCATCTGCTCATAATGTGTGCAATTGTCTCCATACAACACTATAAAAGGATGTTCTGATCAAAAGGGAAGCTCAATTAAAATTTTTCTGACAAAGGAGTCTTCTCATAGATTTCTAAAATTTCCTTAGATTTTTTAATTTTAGAGAAGATTGTTGCATATATTTGAATGCTTGTTTTTGTGAGTCATAAATGAATCATTGAACATGAATCATAATAATCTGTGTCTATATTTATGGTGGCATTTTATTTTTGTTTCTTAATGTTGCTTTGGAAATTAGTGGAATACAATTATTATAAAATTCCCCAGGAAAGAAGCTGAACTTTTTTGGCGTGATTGTCTTTTGTCTTTAATAATAGATGTCAATCCTGTGCATTTATAAAGTGCTGTAAAAACATTCATGTGTGCTGTCTTTTTCGGTTAGTACTGTAACATTGTGAAGCAAGTACATCAGCTATTCTTAATCTCATTTTATCGTTGAGAAAATTGAAATTTTAAAATTGCACTGTTCAAATAACTTTTAGTTGCAAATCTAACACTAATAATGCTGAAAGGGAATGTATCGATTCCGGTACTGAGGAATTATGGGCAGATGTGGTCTCAGGATCTAGTGAATCCAGGACTGCATATCGCAGGCAGACTCTTTCTTGCTCCTTCCCCAGATCCTTCTGCAGCTTCCATATACATGTTGACTTTATCCTCTCAGGTTCCTCCAACTGGCTAGGGACATGGTCACATATCCTTGCTTTTGTGAAATCCAGGCGAGCCAGAGAAAACATGTTGCCATCCTGCTCATCTCTAACTCTGAAAACCCCAAATCAATATTTTGGGTGACTGGGCTTGGGTCATGTGCCATTTTGTTGTTGTTGTTGTTGTTGTTATTGATCCAAATAACACTCCAGAAGAGACAACATTGTGTTTGACCTGGCTTAGGCTAGGTAGGCAACAGGTGTGATCAGGAGAGCAGGGTGTGTGACTGGAAGAAGTAAAGAAGCTAAACTGCAGAGAAGACATAACTATAGAAACCATGAAATTTAATTAATGGTTTGAGGTATTATTATTCTTGGCCCAGTCCTCCTCTCATCATGCTGTGCTGTTGTATGCTGTTTTTGTTTTCTAGATGATTCATCTTAATACACAAATGTCTTATCACTTACTTTTAATTCTTTTTATATTTTGAAATGGTTATAGATGCTCATGTAATTGAAAAAATAAGGCATATGCATCCCATATATCTTTCATCCAAATTCTCCCAATGTTAACATGTTGCAGAAGACAGTACAATATCAAAAGTGTACCATTACAATAAACATTTCTGTATGCTAACTCTATATTCATATCCACATTCCTACCAGCCTTCACTAATGTTTGACAACCACTCATGTCTTCTACATCTCTGTATTTCTTTGATTTATAATCTGAAATGATTTGTAAATGGAATCATACAATTCATAAACCTTTAGATTGACTGTTTGCATTCTGCTAAATTCCCCCACCCCCTTTTGAAGTAGTTGACATGTAACATTGTATTACTTTCAGGTTTATTCTGCTGTTGAAGGACATCTAGGCTCTGTTTCTAGTTTCAGCAGTTACAGATAAAACTGTTAAAAAAAAACATTTGTGTACACATTTGTATGTGCGTGTGAACTGTCATTTCTGTGGGAGAGATGAGGAAGAGTGCACTGGTGAGTCATTGGTGAACACATCTTTAGTTTTGTAAGAGATTGTTAAGATGTTTTCCAGTGTAGCTGTATCGTTTCACATTCTCAGCAACAATAAATGAGTGGCACAGTATCTTCACATCTTTGCTTCCATTTGATGTTGTCACTATGTTTTTATTTTAGCCATTCTGCCGGTATGTAAGTGATGTCTCATTGTGGTGTGACTTGCATTTCTGTAATGTTGAGCATTTTGCTGTGTGCTTATTTGCTATGTCTATATCCTCTTCAGTAAAATGCCTTTTGTTCATTTTCTAAATGGATATTGCATCTGTTGAGTTTTTAGAGTTCTTTATATATTCTTGAAAAGTCTCATATCTAGATATGTGGTTTGTTGATGTTTTTCCTGTCTGTAGCTTGTATTTTATCCCTTTAATTGGGTCCTTTGCAGAGCAATGATTTCCAGTTTTGTTTTTTTAAGAAGGAAGTTAAGCAGGAATGAAGACAGGCAGCAGACAGGCAGAGAGAGGAGAAAGAAGCATTTAAAACGTTTATTATTTTATTTGCTTATTTTCAGTTGTTCCCCCAAGTCCTGAGCCAAGAAACCAGGTCCTTGGGCTTTGTGTAGACTGCGCCTCAGGTACACACTTAACATCTAAGCCATCAGGGCAAATCTAGTTTTAAATTTTTGATCAAGTTTAATTTATCCTTTTTTTTTTATTCACGCACCATATTTATGGTGTAATATCTAAGAACTCTTCATGTCTTAAAGGTCTTAAAGATTTTTTCACATAGCTTCTTCTAAAAGTATTGTATTTTGCGTTCTACATTTTGTTCCATGATACGTATTGATTAAATTTTGCATAAAGTGTGAATTACAGGTAAAGACTTTTGATTTTGCTATGGATTTCAATTAAATTTTAATGAAAAGGAACAAAATTCAACAATAGTTTATATGTTTTATACTGTCAGTGACTTCCAAGAAGTATTTATATAAAACAGTTCTCGATTATCACTGTATCTTGCTGCTCCAGGTAGAAAGTCAATAAATGATTAGTTAAAAAGACAGACATCCTAGGTTCTAATTCTCCACTCTCAGGGGACTTTAAGAAAGTCACTTTATGAGTGTCGTTTCCTCATAAAGGAAATTGTATAACAATGCTTGCTTTGTTTCTCTTATAGAAGGTCAAGTGAAATCATGTATATAAAAATTGCTTAGATCAATTAAATACCTTGTAACCCTTAAAAGTACTTCTAAACCTCTGGGATGGTAATGAATTTCATTATCAAGCATAATAATTTAGTGTGAAAACCAGATGCTTGTGTCTGCCACTCTGACTGTCCCTCATCCTCAGAGAGGCAGCATTCCCTACTTTGCAGGGGCAACAGAAGTTTTGGTTTTACTTTTTGACATTCCTACCTGCTGTCTTTTTCAAGGTAGCTATTAGACAATCACCAACTGGAACTCTGACTGGTCGTTCTCTTGTCCAGTCAATAATCTATGACCTACTGTACTGGAGCCTAGGAGATGAGTGCAAGAACAGTCCTGGTTTCCACTGTTCATACTGTCCCCCAAAACTAACATCAAGACTACACACCTGACAACACAGGTTTGGAAGTCCAGGGTTTTACCATGGAAAGTTTGCTATTAATTGAGTACATTTTTCATAATAGCCAGCGTGGTACAAACAATTCTCCTCCATCTTCCATGCATTCCATCTTGAATGACCACCTGGTAGTTTCTTAGCCCCCTTCCCCTCCCCTTTCCTCCAAGACTTGACTTCGTACATAGGGGGAAGCACTGAATCCTTGAAGTCCTGTAAGAACTTCCAAATGGAATCTCTTTAAACACCCTACCTGATCATACTACCTCAAGCACTGCACTGAGTACTTTCTATTATCTTCTCTTGTTTATTTTTCTCAACACTGGTTACTATTTGATGATACATATGTATTTATTGTCTGTCTCGCCTACCCTAGAATATCTGCTTTGTGAAATGTAAGGATTTTGCCTGCTTTTGTTCACAGCCAGGCCCTAGAACTTCGAATGTAGAATATGCTAAATAACTTATGGATGGATAAATGCGATTCAGAGTGAACTCTCTAAGACAAATATTTGACCATCTTTTATAGCATAAGTATACATCATTCTTTAGTTTGGTTCTTATCTCTTTTATCTACTCTAAATGAATTGTCCTTTCCTTGAAAGATATGTAGTAGATAGAGAAGAAGGGGTGAGGAGGAAATAAAATCATGTCTTGCCAAAAACCACTTTGTGAGGAAGTTCAATGGAAGACAAGGACACTGTGATCAGGAGACTTGGGTATAATAATGAGATAATAGATTTCTATCCTTGCTAGGCAAGACAGCTGTGAACATAATAAACAAATATAAAACTATGCAGCAGAAAATGATTATAAGTAATTAGTGGTGAATGGTTTATTAATCAGGGAAAAAGACAAATGAAAGGGAGGTTTGAAGATATTGTTGAGGAAGAAACGATACGAAATATGTGGCCTTCGTGGTCAGGGTTTGGAACTTGCTATATTGGGAAGGGTGGGCTGGCGAAAGGGAAATTCAGTTACCTTTAGAACAATGCATTGCTTTTTCATAAATGCCTTCCTAGTGTGTTAACAATATTTGCAAGCGCTAACACTGAACATTTTCTCTGTGCCGTGCATTGTTCTGAGTGCATATTGTGTATTTGTTTTAATCCTCACCACAAATCTGTGAGGGAAGAGCTATTGTAATTTCTATTTTACAATTGAGGAAACTGAGGCTAAGTGACTTGGCAAAGATAATAAGAAGTCCCCTTCCAGCCAATTAGTTCAATTGTGCTTTGTTTTGGGAGGAGAGATATATTATCTTTGATATTTAGAATTATGACTTTAATGTACAAAATAAAGTCCTCTAAGTTGTCAGAGCTGCTGTAAGTGCAGCATATTAGGGAAGATTGTCCCAGGGACCCAGGTCCCCCAGTAGCAAGGTAAGTATATTTAAATGGGTATCAGCATTTTAGGGCCCCTAAAGAATATTCTAGAAGCACACTGCTCCTTTCTTAGTTAGACACCACACCGCAACTTTCATTTTCCTCTTTATTTCTTGGATGTCTTACCATTTTCAGCATAATACTCCCTGCTTATTTCAAAGCAGGGCCACTAAGAAAGCAGGACCAATCAAAAAGTTATTGCAAAGGTGGTTGTGAGCTCATTCATGCAACATATTTTTTGAGCACTTACTATGTGCCAGACATACTTCTAGCTGCTACTGCCAGAGACAGAAGCATAAACCAAGTTGTTAAGCCGCACCGCTATGGAAATTAGATTCTAAGGAGGGCAGAGAGAAAGAAGGCCTTCTTTAGATAAAGTGCAAGAGATGACTTTTCAGCGTCAAAATAATATGTAAGCTGAATCCCAAAGGACAAGAAAGGAGGAGAGTTGCAGGACAAAAGTGTCCCAAAAGAGATTGTCTCACACTGTTGTTCGAAACATTGCAATGGCATCCGCCTAGAAGGTTCTCAATTCCTTAGTGCGAGAGCAAGGTCTTCAGGATCAGACTCCTGCTTGCCTACTTCTGCAGCGTTATTTCCATTCACTCTCTCCTGCTGCATGATGTTTTCACACC
Source organism: Solenodon paradoxus (assembly GCA_004363575.1). Lineage (NCBI taxonomy): Eukaryota > Metazoa > Chordata > Mammalia > Eulipotyphla > Solenodontidae > Solenodon > Solenodon paradoxus. Next base: position 174,490 of record RJWH01001826.1, read on the forward strand.
TTCTTGCCATTGCACAGACTGTGCCCACAGTCCTGAATCCCTTTACCTGATGTATTCTAGGGTCAACTTCTCTTCCTTCCTCAGTTAGAACTCACCCTACTACATTTGGCACTTATTACACTGTAGTGCCTTTATCTATTATCATGATAGACATGTGTGAGAAACCTGGCTTTGCCACTTGACCTTAGTGATCATCAGCTTCTTCAACAGTGAAGTCAAGTTTAATGATACCTCAGCAACTGGTAGTCGTTAATATTGTTACTGATACTGATCATTGGTTCAAGGTCTCCAAACCTGTACTTTCTAACACACTTGGAATGTAGGAGCTGAACAGAAACTTAGGATTCTTCTATCATAAACCAGGATAGAATTCTGCAAACTGAAGGAGACTTGTTAATGGTTTTCAAACTGTGCTTATAGAATGGATAGGAATCTCTGAAATATTTCTGGGGCTCAAATTGGCAAATATCTGGGCTAATGCCTTGCTTTAGCCAGATAATCTGTTTATATATATATATATATATATATATATATATATATATACATATATATACATATATATGTATATATATATATATATAAAGGTAATTTATTAGCAGGGTTTTTATAAGACCACATTTATATTTTAGAACATTTCAACTGTTTTTAAAGAGTTTGAAACTCATTTATGTTTTCCACTTCAAGTTTTGCAGAATTCTTTTTCAGAGGAAGGGAACTAGTTAGTGGTGGCAGCGACATCCACACCTCCACTCCCAGCAAAGTGCTGGATGAGGTTTATAAGAAAGGACTCCAGTTCATAATTTTAAGACACTTGGTCTTGTTTTGTACAGAAAGAGCAGGCTAAATCTAGGTATAAAATTTATCAAGAATTTTGAGACTCCAGAATCTTGTTTTGTCTTTAGAATTTGTAAGTTCTGAATATCTGCTAACAAATTTCCTAACATGTTTCATCTGTTTTTCTCCGTTGCCAAGATATTTACACCACAGAGTGTTACAGCAAAACGGGTTCAGCCAGTGGAAAGTTACAGGCTTCATGCACTGGGGAAAAATTGAAATTTTATTTAACGCTGGCAGGAACCAGTGGAGTGGTCTCCAAAGACTGGCACTGGGAACAGGAGTAAGTCACAAATTTGGTAGGCAGGGGTTTCTGGGGTGGGCTAGAGGAAGGCGGAGGCGGGTCTCTGGAATTTTTCCATTACTGGGTTCTGTTTAATAGGATCAGGGCAGGTCTGTTGGTGGTCTTATTTCCTGAGGCTTATTCCCTGATGCTTATTTCCTCCTCAAGTGAAAGCCAACATAGCAGGAGTTAGGTAACACTGAGTCACAGGTACTCTCTGAGTGAGAAAATGATTAAGCTTGCCAAGGCACTCAAATCTGGTAGATGCCTTTACAGAGGGAAACACATTCTTCCTCCTGTCCATGCTTTCCACATTAATTATCCTACTCACTATACTGGTTAACAGTTTCTGTGAATTGGAATTGGTTTGTATCTGAAAGCATTCCTTCATCTTTCTCACATTTATAAACTTTCACCATCCTCTTTCTTTTTCCAAGCTAGAGATTTTTTTTTTCCTTTCCAGAGTATGGGATACCATGATTGTCCCAGCAACGGGTTTTACAGAGCCTATGTTCTTATTTCAGGTGAGAATGTTCAATTTCTAAAACCTTTTGTGTTTGCCATGTTTGATCTAAATAGTACCAAGTGATTAATTGAGTCATTAAGACAACAATTGCCTTATTGGGAATCTAAGAAAGCTGAATGGAATACTAGAAGTGAAAAATGAACCACATTTATTTAGCTTTCACTGCACATGTGCATGTGTGTTTTTCAAGCAAATGATTCTGCAGTGCAATTGCAAATAATATGAAACTGGAAAGATTACTGAGGTTTTCAAGATAACACATGCCTTAGAATCGAAAATGATCATGTTAGCTTAGAAGTAGCCACTTCAAACTAAACTCTTGAAGAGAAAAAAAATGTCTGACATGCCCGGGGCTACACAATCCAACTTGACAGCAGGGATAGACTTTAAAATTAGACTTTTTAGTTGGTCATGTCATATTTTTGGTGAGTCAACCTTACTGCTGCACTAGAAGTATAAAATCCAAACAGGAGGAGTGATGATATCCTCAGTACTGACTGGCTCTCACTCTTCAATCCTTTGTGTGACGAGACCCAGGAAAGTCCTATTCATACTTTCTTATTTCATTTTTGCCTCCTATAGCATTCATCATCTTTGATGACACCTTCATTCCACATTCTCTCTGTGAGCTTTTTTTTGGAAATGACATTTTATCAGTCTTCACTAAAGATATCTATATGTTGTGTATATGCATATCTATCCATCATTTTCTCTCTCTCTGTCTCTTTGTCTGTCTGTCTCTCTCCCTGTCTCTCTGTCTCTGTTTCTCTGTCTTTCTGTCTCTCTGTCTCTGTCTCTGTCTCTCTCTCTCTTTCGACTGGAACACTTTCTTTGAACCAGATTACCACCCAATAGACATCCTGAAACAACATTTCTGGGAATAGAGATAAATCGCTGTCAGAGGAGGTTTTTCAAATCCTGTTCAGTAAGGAACAGTTTGGAGCTAACGGTTCATCTGAGGGGTAATGGTGTGTAAGTGGAGGTGGTAGAGAGGCAAAGACTTTGAGAGATTCCCTCAGACAGGACTACCCTGTTGGGATGTTGAGTCCATGTGCCCTTGTCACTGGGCTAATGGAGAGACTGCAGACTGCTGCGTCCACTCCCTAATATGAGGATAATGGATGCTCTTTTTACCTCATAATTGTATATATCTTGCAATGGAAGGGAGGAAGTTGGAGTCAGAAGTAGCTAAAAGAATGCAATTCTAATGGAAATGCACAAAATCTGGGGAGAGTAGTACACTTTGTTCCATGTAGTCTTGCCTGTTTCTTAAGGAACTAATTTAAAATAAAAAGATTCTTCTGATAAATATAAAATTGATAGGGACTGATTAATGTAAACGACACCTAGCACAATTCTAGCCAAGTAGATATGCTAGATAAATTGCTGTCCTTGACGTGTCTATCATCACATGGTTATCGTCATCATTAGTTAACTCACTAAGAGTTAACTGTGTCCAAGGCACTGTGAGCAGCTGTGGTTGTCATCTCCATTTCTGGCAGTACCTCTGTCACCCTTCTGATCTCGATTGTATTCTTTCATGGTCTTGTCTCCGATCCAGGTCCTGCTAGACAAGGTAGTATCAAAGCTGATACATCCTCAGACTCAATTTGCATTTACACAAAATTCTGTCCTTAAAATATTCAAGTATCTTGTCTCCGTTTCACAGTTTGGTGATTACACTTCTAGTGCTCTCCTCTGATAATTTTTATTCTTAATTGCAAGTGCACACTTCTAAGCAATGCTTCTTTGCTGTGTTAACTCCCTTTTAAAGCTCCAGAATGCCTTCTGTGAATGTACTACAATGTCTACTGCTCTTGTGCTGGGTAAGGTTTTACATTCAAACTTCATGGTTTTAGGCAAGAAAAAAGAATTTCCCCTGTGCTGAAGGCTTCCTGGAGCATGCACATTCATTACTCTTTTCTCTGAGTACTTCCAGACTTTTAGGAAAAATGCCCCACAGTATATATAACACCAAAAGAATTGTCTGGTTCAGTATTTAACTGTTTCATTTCCACTGCTTGTATGTTATAACACAGTTATTCCTAAGAAACTAAATTCTATGACTTTCCATTTTAAGATAAATTGGTTGTTTTCCCCTTAGACCTAAGGACAGTACCTTTGTGTAGCAAACAACATATTTTAATATAATGAGCCATATCATAAGAGAAAAATAACTTGTTATGTACATACTAATAGGAGCTACTTAACATTAACTTGGACAAAATAAATCATTTAAGTCCTCAGCTTTAAAATTTCATTGATTTCATTTTGATGTTATTTTATCCTGTCAAAACAGTCAGGAATGATTTTGGTTAGAGCTGTTGCCTGCAAGAATATTATTGATTTTTTTCCTTCTCAATATAAAATTTTTAACTTTTCTTTATAGAAAATTTAAAAGCACACAGAAAGTCCAAAACAAGGGGAAACATCTATCACAAATCTCTTAAACCAATTGTTTAACAATATCCCTTATAGATGTTTAAGTCCTTCAAGTCATTCCTGTATCTGTCTCTGTATGCATATTTGTATATATCCATATATATGTATTTATGCACATATGATATATGTTTATCATATATAAAATTATCAAAATACTGGAAACTTTTAGTTTCAAGTATTTGGGATCATGCTGTAGATATTTTATAATATCACAATTTATTCTACATGTCATTAATATTATTATTTTCATTTTTAATTAATATTTAATTTGTGTATAGCACTATATAAGATTAATATAATCACACATTAGTTAATGTGTGTATCACATCACATCTGCCACCAGAATTCTAGTGCCAGTAACTGCTGTCATTTTTGTCCCTTCAGCTCTAGTTTCCCTCCCTCCTTCCCCTCCATTCTCTATTAACCAGTTTTGATTTCTCAGTCTAAGACAATTTTATTGTTTTTTGTCAGTTATTTTGTTTCTTTATATTCCATGTATGAGCAAAGCCATCCGGTATTTTTCTTTTTCTTCTGAATATTTAGCATAATCAACTCAAGTTCCATCAAATCTGGGAAAGGTAATATTTCATCTTTCTAAGTAGCTGAATACAATTCCATTGAGTATATATACCAAATCTATATCCAGTCATATGTCAGTAGGCATTTAGGTTGATTCCATGTCTTGCCTGTTGTGAATTGTGCTGCTTTGAACATAGGGATGAAGATGTATTTTCTGATTAGTGTTTTTGTATTTTTCAGTTTTTGTATTCTTTGTATTCAGTTTTGTATTCTTTCAGTTAATTTTGGAAATTAACCCTTTTTCAGATGTATGATATGTGGTACTTCTTTCAATCACTAGAATGTCTTTTTTGTTTTCCTGTTGATTTCTTTTACTCTAAAGAATTTTTAATTTGATGTAGTTACTTTTATTCATTTTTGCTTCTGTTTCCCTTGCTGTTGGTGCAACATTCCGAAATAACTCTCTGAAGTTAATGTAATGGAGTGTGTTGTTTCTTATATAAACTTTACAGTTTCAGGACTTTAATCCATTTTGAATTCATTTTTATATTTAGTTTTAAAGAGTAATCCTGTTTCATGTTTTTGCATGTGGCTGTCCAATTTGTCAGCATCATTTATTGAAGATACTTTCCTTTATTGTATGCTCTTGGCTCCTCTATCAAAAAGTATTTGTCTATCTATGTATGAGTTTATTTCAGAGCTCTCAATTTTATTGCATTGGTCTGTGTGTCAGTATTTATTCCAATACCACACTGTTTTAATTATAATCACTCTGTTTACTTAAAATTTGGGGAGAATGATTTCTACTTTTTGTTTTTCTAGGATAGCTTTGACTATTCAGGGTCTTTTGTTGTCCCATGCCAATTTTAGGATTGTTTGTGATATTTTCTTGAAAAGTCATGAGAATTTTGATAGCGAATGCATTGAATCTGTATATTGTTTTGGGTAAGATTGTCATTTCAAATATTTTGATTCTTCACATTCGTGATAATGGAATGTCTTTCCATTTCTTTGTGTCTTCTATTTCTTTTAACGATGTCATGGTTTTCAGTGTACAGATTTTTTGCCTCCTTTTATATCTCCGGATATTTTATCTTTTTATGATGCAATTGTAAATGAAATTACTTTCTTAATTTCTATTTTCTGTAGTTCAAACTTTGCATATAGCAATGCCACAGATTTTTGTAGATTGATTTTGTATCTGCCACATTACAGTATTCATTTATTTTTTTCTAATGGAGTCTATATGGTTGTCCAAGTATAATATCATGTTATCTACAAATAGTGATATTTTTGCCTATTTTACAATTTAGATTCTTTTAATTCTGCTTAATTATTCTGGCTAGGACTTAGTAAACAATATTGAACAGAGGTTGGAAGAGTGAACATTCTTTTCTTGTTCCTGATATTAGGGGAAATGCTTTCAATTTTCCACCATTTAATATGATGTTAACTCTGGGTTTCTCATACATGACCATTATTATGTTGAGGTATGTTACTTCTATTTTCATTTTAGGGAGGATTTTTGTTATAAATGGTTGTTGAATCTTGCCCAAATCTTTTTCTTCATTTATTCATACAATCATATGATTCTTATTATTTGTTTTGTTTATGTGATGTATTACATTGATTGACTTGCGTATGTTGAACGATCCCAGAAATAAATCTCACTTGATCATGATGTATGTGAAGAATAAAAGACTCACTTGTTGGTTTGTGTATATCATACCACACTCAACCACCACTGTTTTAATTCCCATCACCACCATCATTTTCACTCTTTCAACCCCATAAAAATACATAAAAGAAAACATAGGCAATACACTCCATGACTTCTTCAGCCACATCACCAATGTGGCAATTCAGATTCACAACTTTTCCTTCATGGAGCATTGCAACTGTCTTGTTACCTCTCTACGATTGTCCCTTCGGTTTTTCATCTTTACAACCTCCGAAGTATCTGTATAGTTCAGATTTTAGAAATTTTGACATATTCCAAGTACCCTAAAATGTATAAAGATATAGCCAATACCCATGTAGACACTCATTCTATCTTTTTCTCCCAACCATATTGAAATATAATTGACATGATATTTTATGCATCTAATATGTACAGTGTGTTGATTTTATCTACCCATTGTACTGTTATCAAATCTTTAACATTTGGACTTTTAAAATTTGGATTTATTATTATTTTAGAAAAGAAAAATACTACTAATGATCTGTGTATTCTTTTCTGATCCCACTCTGTTCTACAGGCATAACTGTTTTACAAGATTTGATGTTTTGCTTTCCCATGTATGTGTTTAATTACATGCACATATGTACAATATATTTATAAATACTTCCCCTTTTGGTTTCCTTGCACAAATTTTCTATTGCCATTCAAGTTGTTCAGTCTCTGGATGCCTTATAGACTCATTTCTGATCCCTAAACTTTGAAACACTCAGGGGTTTCCTCCTTCTCAATCTTCACTCTTAAGATGATCATAGCTTTACCTGACGTCATATATACTTGTATGTAGATGCACTAATGGGAGCTAAAGTAAAGTGGAGAAAGAGGACACCTGCCCTCCATTTCTCTTTCAAACTCACACTAGTCAGGCTCTCTTATGCATTCTGTCGCTGAAACTGCTCTTTTTAAAATCAGTAATGAAATCCATATTACTCAATCTAGTGATCAGTTATTAGATTTATCTTACTTGAGTTGTAAGTACTAGCGAATGAAGCTCACAAATGTTTGTCACAACACTTCCTTGACTGGGTTTTTAGTAGTTTTCTGGCTTCCATCTTCTCTCACAGGCTACTCTTCCTCAAGTAAAATGAAGTAATCTCATTTGCTGATTTAGTTTCTTTTTCATGAGCTTTAAAAGTTGCAGTGGCATAGGGTTCAGTTCTGTTCTTGGACCTCTTTGTCCACCCACATTAATTCATTAGATTGTGCTACTGGTTTGTGAGAGCTGCTGCAATAACATACTGCTGACTGTGTGACCTAACAACAGAAGTGTGCTGTCTCTTTGTTCTGGGAACTAGAAGTCTAAAATTCAAGTGTTAACAGGGTTGATTTCTTCTGAGTGATGTAAGGGAGAATCTGCTTCACATCTCTCTCCTTGGCTCATGTGACAGTCTTCACGTTCTCATGGCATTCTCCCTGTGTGAATGTTCTCATCTTTCCTATTTTATAAGGACGCTAGGTTTATTTGAAGAGGGTCATCCTAATGACTTGTTTTCAACTTGGTTGCTTCTGTAAAGGCCCGATCTTCAAGTAAGGTCATATTCTGAGATATGATGATTTGAGATTTAATTTAATATAAGAATATTGGGAGGACACAATTTCACTTTTGATTTCATTAAAGAATTTGATTCCTAAAGTATGTTTCCAACTTGGGCCCCAGCCAGGGATAGCAGTTGGCTCTTTTATGATTCCCTTTTGATATGTAATAGACATCTCAAATTTAATATGCTCATATAGAACTTCTGATCTGCACCCCTACCCTCCAAGGTAACCCCTACACCTCACTAACCTTCCATATTTCAGTAAATGGAAGCTTCATCCTTACAGTTCTTAGGCCATAGATATTGGTGTCATTCTTAACTCTCTCGTACCCTACATCTAATCCCTCAGCAAATACTGTCTGTTCCATATTCAAATTGTTTCCAGAATCCAACTACTTCCCACTAGATCCTCTGCTACCAGCCTGTTCTGTGTCACCATCAGCTTCCACATAAATTAGGGAAGAAGCTTCTTGATAAGTTTCCCTGAATCATCCTTACCCTCTTTGATATATGCTAATCACAGAATCCAGGGTGACTTTTTTAGACATAAATCATATTATCACTCTGCCTTGAATCCTCCTTTGCTTTCCTTATAGTGCCTTACCCTGTCCTTCATGATATTGTTCCCCACGTACCCTGTGACAGTAACTCTTGCTACACACACACTTCTTTACTGCTCACTTACACTGCTCACTCCAACAGCTATTCCTTACTATTCCTCAAACAGGCACGCTCCCACATTAAGGCCTTTGTACTAGTTCTTGCCTTTGCATAGAAGGCTTTTCTCATATTTAACAGCACAGTTTAGCCCATTATCTCTTTCAAATCTTCATTCCAATACCACTTTCAGAGTGAGGCCTTTTCTGGTCTACCTGTTTAAAATCCCACTTCGGCTCCCTAGCACTCTCTATAACCCTGCCCTGCATTTCCCCCAGAGTGTTTAATTACCATCTGATGATCTATTTAATTTATTTTAGTGTCAGTTTCTATCCACAACATCATTAAATGTCTCTTTGCTTAGATATTTACATATACAAATTTCATGTTTACTTGAAGAAATATTGCTTAATTCCCTCACTTTTCTTAACCAATAGTCACTTCAAGCTTTCTTTTCTGTTAGACCTTGTGCTGAATAGCAGGGGCACAAAAATAAGGACATCAAAGTCTTTGTTCTTAACCTTGAGAAAATCACAGTCTCATCAGAGAGAAAGACACAAACCCCAGTTTTCCCAGAGGGAGTAACACATGGCCATGAGAGTGACAAATACCGCTGCTCTGGAAAGGCTGTTGCTAATAAACCAAGAAATAACCTCTCACCAAGTCAAATCCAAATGTGTCCTTCACCAAGGCTCCTCTGACTTTCCAATTTTTATCTATAAAAATAACAAATGCTCATCTCCACAATGTCTCTGATTTATATGCTTTTGAATTCATGACTATGATTATTTATGCAAATGAAATTAATTTCACATTTCATCAGTCTTTATTTAGTGTTTGGAGGAGTAGGACGCTGCACTGTTACAGGGGCCCCTCATTTTCAATAGGAGTCAGGTCTAATTTCAAATGCAAGAAGAGAGTTGCTATTTAAAGGAATTGTGCTGTGAGATAGTTTTTAAAGCAAACTATTTTTATTTCAAAGTGAATAATCACCCCCAATTTATCTTTTTGTATGAGCTGAAAGAATCTGGTGTATGAACTTCTAATACATGGGAGTATGAGTTTGTGCTTGACATAGTTGAAAGAACCCTGGGTTGAGCTTTTGTTTGGGCACTGCAGCTGATTGATTCTGTGACCTTGGGCAAGGATTCTTTTCTTTTTTTTTTGTCAACTTTTTTGTATCTCAATTTCCCCTTTTACTTAGCAGAGAACTGCATTTCCTGTTCCCTAAGGATACTTGCCATTCATAGACTCTGTATTCTATTAGTCTTTAGTGTACTTGTTTTTTCCAAGTACTTGATTAACCTCTTCCTACATCTTTGGTTAACAGTAAATTCTCATTGTACCCCATAAGCACTGAACCTAATATCTACCCAATGGAAACTACCCACCTAATGTCTAAGAGTCAGATTTTACTTCTATTTCTTTTATATATTCCATATCCCATGAGTTTTAAGAATATGTTCACATGAATGAGACTTGATTAGTATTGTTACTTTTTAGATTATTTATCAGAAATACAAAGGGATGATAAAGCACAGTTTGATAGATTTAATGCATTTATTTCTTCCTTCATAAAAACCAGGGGAGGTAGATAGTATTTTATAATAGTAGAGGTTGAAATTTAGAGAGGATTTTGTTTACTCAGTCAACACATATATGATACTTCTAATACTATTACTCAAGGCACAAATCTCAGTACTTCCACATATTAACTAATTTAATCCTTATTTAACCCTATAAGGAAACTGAGACATTAAGGATTTAAGCAGCTTACCCAAAATCATAGACTTTTAATTGATAAAACTGAGACTTGGACCCAAGCAGTCTAGCTCAGGATCTATGCCTTTACCCCTTAATCTAATGAAGATGCCTAAATTTACACAGCCACTCCACTGGGGAGCCTGAAATTCTTTATTTTCTTCAAGGAGTCTCTGTCAATATGTATGCTAAAGTGTATCCATATGCACATATATATCCTCAAACTGCAAAGACACCATACATGTGTTTTTCTTTGCCATCAAATGGCACCATATATCTGTATTTCATATTTCTTAACAGGAAAATAATTATCTTTTAATTATAACCTTGTGAAATGGTTGGCTTGGTAAATGCTTTGTTAGAATTGTGTTAGTTCTAACAGAATTTTTCCTTGTTTTTCTCATCTATAAAATAGTGGGGTTAGTCAAAATCACTTGATAACTGCTAGTAAACTGTGGGTGTCTTAAGAACCCTTTGAGTTTCTAGATCCTTCTACTTTGTAGATAGGTAGCTGTCCATCATTAGGAAAACTGATTGTACATCTATACCATGCGGTAGTATGCAGTTTTCACAAGAAATGAACCAGATGTACATGTGGTAACATGGATGGATCTTAAAAAACACAGTATTACATGGAAATGATAGGTAACACTGTGGGATTCATTGAATAATAGGATTTATGTAAAAAAAAACAAGCAGGAAATACAGGAATGTATATTTGAAAATATGCATACATATCCATAGACAAACATAGAAATATTGAAGTGCGTGCCTACGGAGGATGAGAGTAGGGAGACTAAGCATAGGGCAAAACTGAAAATAAAGTAGTCAATGGTAGTCAATGGAGATACTTTTGTATATGCTTTTGACAGTGAGATAGTATGTTATGACGGTAAGATCACTGGCTCCAAATCCCAATCTTATTAGTTTTATGTCATAAAGTAGAATTTTTAATACTACTAAACTCTCTATAGTGTATAAGACTTCTTGTAAAGATTAAATAAGATATATAGATAGAAAGAGGTAGAGAAAAACTGATTACGAGTACTTTTTCCAGCTCAGTCCCGTATATATACATATATGTATACATATGCACATTCTATATGTTTAAGTATTACTATAACTTGTATCTATTCACTCCTATGTGACCCACACCATAATATCCTTTCTCTTTCATTAGAACCACTGATCTTTCAACCCACTTGCACTTCTGATAGGCTACTAGCCTTACAGTATTCCTAAGAACTTTGTTTATTTACAGACTATCCTTTAAGAGTTTAATTTCATTAAGAATTTAATTTGTGTTTTTAGGTATGTTTACAAAATAAGTTTTATATAGTAGTTTTCATTTTACAAACCATTTTCATATCTATTGTTTTATTGAATTAATGTATTAATATCTAGATAAATTGTCAATATTCCCATTTTAGTGATAAAAAACTGGTGCTCATAGAGGCTAAGTAACATAATTAGCAACATACAGTTGTTAAGTACTAGTCTTCACCCATCTCTTTTAAATAAACTTTAATATTTATTAATCAAGAAGATAATGTCTTTTATTTCATAAGCCATGATCAGGTTGTCCTAGGAAGATAAGGTAATATAAATTCTGTTCACGACACACAATGCATGATTGTGAAATTCAGGTCACTTCTGCAGGGTCTCGTAAAGAACTCACTGCATTAAAATATTAACACTTCTTCTGCTTGAGGTTATGTTGGAAATGACAACCATGTGACTTCTCTGGAGCCACTGTTTTCTGACCTGCAGAATGAGAATGAGCGAGTAAATAATCCTAAGGAACTTTCTGACTCTAATGTTCTTTACATAGTCATATCCAGGAAAAGTTATGAAAAGGTATCAAAATAAATTCAGAAGTTATGAGCTAAGGCTATTATTTTCCTATATTCCAAGGGAGTGTTTATATGGTACTTGTTTTGGAATAATTTATATTAGAATCACACTTAGACTTAGTACAAACCTATTAAAAGCTGTTAATGCAATTATTATTCTGATAATAAGCTGTTATTAGACTCTTAGTATTAATGATATTCATTGCAACACAAGATTAATCTGGTACTAAAATTTAAGCTCTCATCCTGAGTATAAGGGCCATTTCAATGTGATAAGAATGTAATCATTAAGAATAACATGGCCAAAAATATTTCTTTTTGGAATGAAGGAAAACATGCTTATGTATGCTTTTCAAAACACTGAAGAAAAACAATTTTGCTTTCTGCTTTAATCAAAAACTTTTAGTAAGCAGTCAGAACTTATTCAATGGACTAGAATCTGGGCTTTTACGATCAGTTACTTGGCTAAGCCAATTGAATTATACTTGGGTATTTCTACAACTTGTTTAGATTTTGATGCCTTCCTATTAACCAATATATTACTATTTTTAGCCTAAGTCCAAATTTGAAGTGTGATATTCTTCTATTAAAACTCTAATAACCAGTTTTAAATGAAAATCTCACACTTTCCAGCATCAGATGTGTCCTTTAACTGCTGACATTGTTACTCTGGCAGTTCTTGGCAATCCTACTTGGTCACAAGAGATCTGTAATGATATGCTTTACTTGAAATGTGTCATCATTAATAGCTTTATGTTTAGGGTGTGTTTGGTGAGGGTTGGGGAGGTGAAGAGAGTTTCTGATATTTTACAGACTTTTCCTTACTGCTTGATCTATTTGATTAGAATGAGAACATTTTATTTATTTCTGTACCTCAGCAATTATTTATTAAGGTTTACTAATACATTGTGATTTCAAAGCAGTTCTGTAATGATATGAATAACACCAATAATATGGATTACAAGATATTTCATATTTTATAAAATGAGTTCATTTATTTTATCTCTTTGAATCTTCATAAGAACCCTATGAAATATAAAGGGGATATATTACTTATTCTATTTTATAAATGTAGAAACTAATTCTCAGAACCAAGACCATACTTCTAGAAAATTGTCCACAGTCCCAGTTTACTTACTGCAAGACTTCCTCTTTCCATGATACTCCACTGGCCTTCCATAATCAGAAGGCAGTTGTGAGTTTGGAGAATGTTCATGAATCTCCTTTTTTTAAGTCAGTATTAAAATCAGCTGACTCAAGAGTTTTCCAAATAGGTTCACTTTGCATTTAGCTCTCTCTTCAAAAATGTTCACAAGGTTATTTAACTTTTTAATGTTGCATGGCCTTTTAGCTTCATAAAATGGCTACATTCTCATTTAAATACTCCTGAGCCAATTCATAGACTAATTACCAGTGGTGGATGTTCTCTCTGAGCTGAGGGTCTTCTCAATGTGATGAATGTTCATCTCTACTAGGTTGAAGGGATTCTAAATGAAGTGATTAATTAAAAAATCAATTAGTATGCAGAGCAAATATTTTACTCACAACAACCTCTAGTTTTCAAGTTGTCCCCTTTGAATAAAGGTGGTTGTATGGCAATCAAAGTGAGAGGGAGGAACCTAAGCCAGATGAAAAACCCCTGGAGAATACTGACTGTTGTTTGCCCATGAGTGGAAAGGAATTTTCTCTGAGCTAACAGCTTTTTTTCCCCTGGCCTGCTGAGTAATAACTATCCTTGATTTGCTCCCTCATTTTGCCAATCATCTGGTTCTGAGATGAAATGTGTATTACACCCACTTCCTTCCTATCTTGTTCTTCCATTCCAAGTTGAAAGATTAGAAAATAATAGATTGTCAGTAAATACACACTTATTTCTATACCAAAGCATGCCCAAATCTCTGAACTTGAGCTCTCTCAACCTCAGGATATTTTGGAGGTGAACCAAATATCAATGTTAATTACATGGAGGTAATTAACTGGTGCATATTTTCTTCTGACCTTAACTCATATTTGTTGCAGCTAATTGATAGCTGTAGTTAAATTAACTAGATTGTTCTTGTGGAACTAGTGAATCTAGAGCTAGAGGACTCAGTTGATAGAGGGGGGATACATTTTTGCTCTCCATTGCTAGGGAGACCAGAGTTCTGATTTGTCCTGTTTTGATGCTTTCTGATTATTGATTATTATTGTTTATTAACCATGTCCCTTTACATCATCAAAATAAGTTTCAGTGATAAATTATATGACTACCCTATTTATTACTTCTCTTTTACATGGCTATAAATTGCAATAGACATGGGTATTCTAACCTCCCAAATAGGTTACAATTATTTTATATACTTGGTTTTCTAGGATCATTAAGAGGACATGATGACCAAAAAGAGATGTGTATATACAGTAATCTTTATTATAAATGCTTATTTGAAAATAATTTCTAGGGCTTACTCTTGACTGACTGTTGCCACCTGCACATTTTCCTAATGTGAATAATTCATTATAAACTGAATAAAAGATTTAGGGACTGAAGCCTCACTTCTTAGCTGAAAGTGAGGGTGAAGAAGACAGGATCAGACTAGTGCGTCACTTTAATTGTGTGGCCTTACTGTCATATCTAGTTGACATAGTCACTGATGGGGCCACTTTGACAATGATTGAGCCTGTCACTTTGATTCCTGTGTGGAATGTAATAGAAAAAAATGTAAATTGACAACCATTTCCCTTTGTAATTTTGGATATTTTGTTACTATTTTCTTCATAATACTCCTTTATTCTTCTGAAACTAAGTCTCTTCTTAGGCACTGAGAAGCCGTGTTTGATGGAAAATCTTTACTTGGGTTGGCAGATATTAGCAAGTCAAAGAGATAGTTAAAGTATGGAAGTTCTGAGGCTATCATACTGACTGTAGCACCTGAGGAAGATCACATGGTTCCAGCTGAGAGGTAAATGATTTGACATCTGTTCTTGTATTTCCACAGTGCTCTCTGACTTAGGCATGCTAATTTTCCTCTGTTTTTCCATTTGCCACTCAGGTTTCATAAATTGGTTGAATGTATATAAATTAGGAAAGTGAGCACCACTATTTTGACCTTATCAACCTTCTGCTTCTTAATTATTTTGCTTTTTCTTATTTATGGAGAGGTACAGCATGCCAACATCTTTCAGTACAGTCTAAGAAAACATGTTTACATAGTCTTTCATAAAGCTATGCACTGATCTTTGGGGGAAAAACAGGCAGAGAAATAAAATCTTTTCCTGAAACATAAAATAGACCAGGCAGGTGTTAAAAAATATGATTAAAATCACCACCCTCCAAGCATGAAGCTTTTCTCTGAAAGATCTTGGGAAGAAAGTCTTTTGAATAACTGTTTTTAAATGGTAAGACAAAGCACTAACATCTGAATAAATCTTTAGTTTTCAAAGAATTTTTACATTTATTGTTTATTTTCATGCCTTTAACAGCTTTGTGCGGTAGATAGACCAGCTGTTGTCATTACTTGGGTGCCTTAGGGATGAGACATAATGGAACTCCAGCAACATTGTGTGGCAAGGAAGTAGAGGAAGGTGGTATGAGTTGGGGTATGGTTGAGGAGAAGATTACTAGTTAGGTTGCACAATTACCCCAAGGCTATGGCCACCATGGGATTTTGTTAGTATTTGAGCCTAATACTGATGCTTTTTATGGAAACCATACCAGTGATCTGCTACCTGTGCGTAGAGTTTTACTGGGTACTCAAAATCCAACAGGAATCAGTATGGTCCTGACTTATCACAAGGGGCCTTGGATTAGTACAGGAAGGAGGGTTAGTTTGTCAGGAAGAATGTTTCCGGTGAAAGCAGAGTAGAAAGATTCATAGGACCAGCTTCACAGTAGATTTCTTGATGGAGAAAATAAGACTTAGTTTAGGCCTGCCAATAATGAGGTGTGTAGATGCTTAATGTTCATCCCTGGCACACCGGCACCCGAATTAATAGAGGGACTTCGTCTAGGTCCCACCAGTGAATGAACTAAGGCTATAAATGTGCATGGGCCTGACTTAGACTGTACCTGCGATTGATGTGGACTTAAACACCTGTAGATACAGTTCAACTGGGATTCTACTTGAAAGGGTTTGTGGAAAAAATGCAAGGAAAATGAGGCAGGAAATTAAAACAACCATTCTTCTGATTTTATAGAAATAGAGGCATACCTGAGGTTTGATCACAGAATTAGAGGGTAAGATAGAACAAGAACAAATTTTTGGTAAATCCCAAACTAGTGTTCTTTCTCCTACATGTTATAGAAAGGCCTAAAGCACATCAGAAATATTTACAGGTATTACTGTTCCTGGTTAAGTGACAGGAAAAGTTCTGGTAGATTCAATCTTAAAGTCGAAGATTAGAAGTAAAATAAAGCAAGGCTAGGCTCTTCAACAGAGAGGACAATCATTTGGGATGCTAGGGAGAACTGAGAGGCTATGTATATACTTAAAATCTTTTGTACCAGTTGATTGTTTCATTGAAATGATTTGATATTGGCATCTGTTTCTGATTTTTCAGGAGTTTCCTTTAGCTTAGTACATTGCTAGATGGCATATACAGTGCTGTCTCTTCGTTCTGACATAGACTTACTCGTGTATATTTGATTATTGTTAGATATTTGTTGCATATCTATAAATTATTTGCACAAAGTAGAGAATATTCAACCTGTACTAACATGAACTCTGAATCCTCAAAAAATAAGGTGAATTAAAAAGTTTGTACATCGTAGGTAATGCGCGACATGAGGATAAACCTTGAGAATGTGTCCAATGTGCAGTCATAAGCAGAGATGAAATGGACAGATGTGCTCTCTACATCATTGTGAACATTCTCTAATGGCTTCCCATATATCTTGAGATGGATAAAATAATGACGCCATTCTAAGCACCTAAAATCAATGATGAGGATTACATGTCCTTAAATGCAATAGACTCCAAATACTTACCTGAAGCCAGATTACCTTCAGGTAATCTGAATTGAATCTTCTGTCTGTGCTCCCAAAGCTTTTGTTCTGTTTTGCTCTGTGTTGGTTCTTTACATGTCTACTTCCTTCACTAGAGTGAAAGCTTTTCAGAGATAAGGATCAGGTATCATTTCATTTCCTATGTGGATCACACACAACACAGTATCTTTAACATAATGGAAGCTAAATTAGTGTATCTAGAATTAAGGTCGCCTAGAGAAATGGAAAAATCTATGCTAGATCTTTTATTTCAAAGATGGCTCTTTTCTAATCTGAAAAGAAACCAGTATTTAAAATAAGATTCCATGAAAGAAGGACTGTAAATAACATCTGGTATATTAAAAAGATGATTAAGTTAGCTGTTAGAGCACCACAGTTCTTACTCTAACTCCACTGACAATTTGCAATTTGATTCTTGGTGAAGACTTTCTTCTTCATGAACCTCCATTATCTTTGTCTTCAAAATAAGCCCATTTAGTTAATAACTTTTTAGATACTTCCTGCTTAACTATCTGAGTCCGAAAAGCAAAGCAATGTGAAAATAGCAGCAAGAACTTAAGATTATACAAGTTCTGTTAGTTAGATGTTGCAGTAGGAAAGAGTACA